>WEIU01014082.1:145529-170601 GCA_013389925.1 Aegithalos caudatus
AAGTGGCGGCGGAAAGTTGCGGGGCAGCGCCGGCCGAGGACTTGTCCAAGGTGTCGGACGAGGAGCTGCTCAAGTGGAGCAAGGAGGAGCTGATCCGCAGCCTCCGCCGCGCCGAGGCCGAGAAAATGAGCGCGATGCTGGACCACAGCAACCTCATCCGCGAGGTGAACCGCCGTCTCCAGCTTCACCTCGGCGAGATCCGCGGCTTGAAGGTAGCGGGGTGGGCAGGGTGGGACCCCTGAAGTTTGTGCGGTGTCTCCACGTCCCCCGCCCGTCCCGCTGGGAGCAATCTCGTCAGGTGGATGGTCTGGGAGGAGCCGCTCCCAAGAACCACATGAAAAGTGGATGAGGACTGGGGTGAATTGCGATTGATCCCACTTAATAATCAATCAAGTGTCCGACTAAGAGATGACCAGCTATTTGGCAGGCTGCTTTGTGCTTTGCCCCGGTATTCTTTTGGGTTGATAAAAACGCTGAAGTCTTGTCAGTTTTGTTTTAGACTTCCTTGGTTTTGAGTGAGGTAAAATGATCCTGCCTGAAGTGCACGAGAAATAAGGGTTTGTGTAGCTCACGCTGTTTTCCGTCACTATTTTTGGATGGCTTAGTCTGTCAGGCAGGCTGGTAGGCTGCTGGAGAGAGTTGGTCATTTTCAGGATGCAATGCAGCGTGTGGCAGGTGATGGCAAACCCTTGGGCTCAGGTTTGGGATGATCTGAACCAATCCTTAATTTATTGTCTGAAAAGACATCTGGTAACACATCTCTGATCAAACCATGCTCAGTTGTGTGCTTGTGCAGACTGCAGTCAGAGGCAGACCAAGTCTGTAATGGCTTATTCCCTTCTTAATTTTACTGTCCTGGTGGATGAGAAGCTTAGTCCCTAATGCTTCCTTCCCAGTTCTGAGGACTGGGAAGAAAGTGTGACTATTTACAGAGCATTGCCTTGCTTGTGGGTTATAGACCTAGAAAGTTACGTTAGAGTAGGCAAGACTAAGAACATTTTCTGTCTTATTGCTTTGAGAATTTTCAGGAAATTCCTTCAGTGAGGTGAGGTTGGAGGGAAGAAGAGACAGAGATGCAATGTGGGCTTTTGAATTATTCCAGGAAAGTGCATTAGAAGAGAGTTCTTCACTTGTAGAATGGCTTTAAATTACAGACTTATTGAGGAAGTGTCTTTGATAATAGTGTGGCATAAAATAAATAGCTTGTGGGGGAAAACAGTTCCTGCCTCCCAAGTTTTTGTGTACTGAAAGTGTGAGTATGTGTGTCCCTTTGGTGGTGTCTGAGGGTAAAAAAGACCCACCCGTGGTAGTACTGAGTAAAGCAGAAGCTTGTATTTTAAATGTAAGTTCAGTTACAACAATAGTATCTTTCTCCCAGTTACGTGCAAAAGTATCTGGATTTCTGCATCTTCCAGATAACTGACCAAACACACTTAGGATGAGTAGGATGGAGTCACAAATTCCTCTCTCAATTCCAAACTCCAAAGTCTTGTTTAACTTCCGCCTTTTGTTCCGATCCTCAGCTGGAACTTTCAAAAATAATCTGGAAGAAGGAGCTTTCTTGAGCCCTGTGTTGGTGTCTGGAAATCTCCCTCCTTTGTCCTGTGTGAAATAACTGCTCCATGAGTAAGAATGACCAGCTGGATGGGTGTCTCCTGCTTCCTGACTGAGGAATTGTGGACTTCCACAACTTTTTTATTCTGCTGTGGGATCATTTCAAACATCTCTCACTAGCAGAGATTTATAAGAACGCCTTAAAGCCTCATTGAGATTTTTTTCCATTGTCAAATACAGGCTGAAATTGTCCAAATTCCAAGTTGTTTTGAGACAAAAATCAGACAAACAGGCATTCATGCACCTAAATCCAGTGGAGTTACAAAAGCTTCCTTTTCCTAGGAAACTGCTAAAATGGTGTTTTCATAAGACTTTAAGTTTTTTTAACAACATAAGTTTAACAACATAAGTTTTTTTAACAACTGTGGTTAATCTCTAGTTGTAATGTCATGAATAAGGAATGAATATGTAGATGATGGGAGAAAGATAAATATGGTCACAAGTCCTAACTAGAAGGATAAAATACTGAAAATGTTTTTATTCTGCTGTGGTAATACTCTGAGCATTTTTACTTTGGAGCATTTGCTTCAGACTGTTCCCTCACTTAGGGAAGGGCGTAGAATCATGTACTTCATTTTGTTAGGGGTGAAAAAATCTATTTAAGCAAATTATTTCATTTTAGAGTGGTTGAAGCAATCCTGGTCAAGTGATGACTGATAAGGCTTTTTATGCCAATCAGAAACAAAATCCAGCAAATCCCAATTTTTAAAAAAAATCTCCAAAATGGTCATCTTAATATGTGACTGTGCTTTAGGGAATAGAGAGTATAAATGTTAATACTTAATTATTTAAGAGAGACTACAATTTCTGATGTACCTTGCAGTTTTATTTAGCAATAACTCACAGATGAGTATTTCTCAGGGGAGCAAGATCATCATGAGAGCACTTACAGTCTTTGCCCAATTTGGGAGCTAAATTACTCTGATATTTAGCATGAAAATTAATTAAGCACCTGAAACTCTTCTCCTGTATCAGAAATTAGCTCCAAGCTAAGGGCAGTTTTTGCTGGACAGCAGCTTTGTTTGCTCAAAGCATGGTGCTCTTACGTGCCAGGTCTACACATGGAATTATTTATGCCTCACTGGAGTGCTTAAATATGAGTTTGCAGCAGTGCTGTCCATTGGCCTGTGTTTCAGTTTAACATCAACTCCTTTAGTCACTCCTCTGTCATGATAATCTTTCTTTTAAAGGACATCAACCAGAAGCTGCAGGAAGATAACCAGGAACTGAGGGACCTTTGCTGCTTCCTGGATGACGACCGGCAGAAGGGCAAGCGGGTGTCCCGTGAGTGGCAGAGGCTGGGCAGGTACAGTGCCAGCGTCATGCACAAGGAGGTGGCCTTATACCTGCAGAAGCTGAAAGAGCTGGAAGTGAGGCAAGAAGAAGTGGTGAAGGAGAACCTGGAGCTGAAGGAGTTGTGTGTGTTGCTGGATGAGGAGAAGAGTGGAGGAGCAGGAAGCCGGAGCTCTATCGACAGCCAGATCAGCCTGTGCCAGCTGACTGCCACCAGCGCGTACATCAGAGATGTTGGGGATGGCAGCAGCACTTCCAGCACGGGCAGCACAGACAGCCCAGACCATCACAAACATCATCCAAGCACCAGTCCAGAACACCTGCAAAAACCTCGGGGGGAAGGAAGCCCTGAGCATCAGAAACACAGGAGTATCAGCCCAGAGCACCTGCAGAAGCCCAGGGGTTCTGGCAGTCCTGATCATCACCTGAAAGGGCCGAGCCCTGAGCATCACAAAACCATTGTCAAAGTACCAGAACAACAAAAGCACAGCAGCAGCAGTCCAGAAACTATCCCAAAGCACGTTTTGAGTAGTAGTCCTGAACACTTTCAAAAGCAGAGGCCTGGTGGTAGCCCTGAGCATCAAAAGCACAGCGGTGGCAGCCCGGATCACCTTCAAAAGCACACGCCCAGTGGAAGTACAGAGCACCTGCACAAGGTGAGGGGTACGAGCCCGGAGCACCTCAAACAACACTATGGAGGGAGCCCAGAGCACCTCAAACACCTCAGCGGAGGCAGCAGAGAAGGTACCCTCAGGAGACAAGTGACAGATGAGCTGTCCCCTCACCACAGGAGTTTGTACAATGGAATGAATGGTGGGTCAATACTTGGAGCGAAAGCTCACTTTGAAAATTGCTAAGTTTTGGTGTTATTCCAGCTATTCCTGCAGCACAAATGATGTTTGATGTGAAATGAAAGGCAATGAGTCTGTCACCATTATTCCTTTAGCAGGTGATTTAACTGGAGTACGTGTTTGTCCATCCAGCAGGTGTGGAGTAGATTAAAGAAGTAGGGGGAAAGTGCGTTTTGGTGTAGGTATCAAGGAGAAGCTCTCAGCCCTGACCCTGCTCTGTGGTTGGTAGATGTAAACTGTTTGTCCCCAAGTGGATTTGTGTTTGCATAAGAAAGGAATTGCGTTATGTTTCTTGCCCTGCCTGTATCTGAGTCAGCAGAGTGGAGATGAGTGTCTCCAATTTCATTTCCACCTTCCTAATCTGCCTTGTCTGTAGCTTTAAAGATTTTGAAATTTCCTGTTTATTGATTGAAGGCTTTTTATATCCTTTTCCAAAAACTTTGGAAAAGACTCCAGATGAAGAGTAGGGTCAATAGAAAAGAATCTGATAGCTCCTAAAGCTTTTCAAAACCTTGAGTTTGCAGATTCTTAATCATAACAAATAAAAAATTTAGGAAGATCAAAGAACGGGTTTTTTTGCTGTTGTTGCTGCTTTTTAGAAAGGTTTCCAATAAACATGGCTAGTTTTTAAGAGCTGTGTATCCTGACTGATAGAAATAAATTATTTATCTTAGGAGAGTCACAATGTAAGTATTTTGTTATTTTGAAAGCTACAAAGTTCAGACACCCTACTCTGCTGTAGAAATAACTCATTTTAGACTTAGCAGAAATCCTATAGCCTGCTGCCTTTTATTTCTTCCATGTGCTTTGGGATGTTCTCATGAAGGCAGCTAGTGTCCTAGTTGAAAATCCTTTTCTCAGACCTTTACACATAGACTTAAAGTCAAGCTCTGCAGAAAGTGATTTTGTCTTAGCAAATTGTCTTGGATGGAGTTCATGTGTTTCCATTTCTTAATCAGCTGTGGGAAGCTGTGTTGGCATCAGTGGAAGTGACCACTTGTTGGATCTGTTTGTGAGATGGGTGCTGTCCTCAGCCTTTGTCACACTGGTCCAGTTACCTGTTGGGATTAACTTGCACGATGCCTTCAGTTAACCCCTCTCTGCAGGGGAAAATCCACCATGTGTTCAGTGAAATATATATTTTTAACAGGGCTGATCAACCCCAAAATGGTAAGTGTAGAGACTCCTCTTTTTAGAGACTTTAAAATGATTAATAAGCTGCGTGTGTGACAAATATGTGAAGACGTGTAATATAGGAGCTATTAAAGTTGATCTTACACAACATCCCTTAAATGCTGTATTTTTCTTCATGAGTTCTTTGTGTTTAGTATTGACCTTCTGTAAGTAGCACAAAGTATGCAACTAGACTTCCTAAAAATGACTTGTTTCTTGCACCATGATGTTCAGGCCACCACAGTTTATGTAGGAAGGTGATCCAAGGTTTTAAGAATGTATTTTTAAGACTCACTCACAGGGAAAGGAAGATCTGGGTTTTTTTCCTGCTGCCAGCACTGTAGGCTTTCTGTTTGGTTGGTTTTTTTTCCCCAGGTAGCCTTGTTAAGAACCATATTCCTAACAGTGCAGTGAAAGCAGTTGTTACTTTATTCCTGAGTTGACTGGTATCCTTTGTGCAGTGTATTTCAGCTGTCAAAAGATTGGACTCAGGCCACAAGGTGCTGGAGAGGGCAGCTGGTGCTTTGGGAGGCTCTTTATTGACTTTAATCAGAGCTTTGCCTGCCCTGTGCTTTATATAATCACTTGTACAGAGAAGTCCTTGTTGGTTTGACAACTTCTCTCACCAGAAAGTTGTCAAACCTCTCTTCTTTCATATTTATGTAATTTGATGCAAGCTTGAGGTTTAAATCTGACATCTGTCTGACCTTGATCAAACTTGGTAAGACTCTTGACAACTCTGCTGTGAAGGGAAGGCTTTAAACTTCAGGGAAATACTTGGTCTTCACAGCAAGGCTGAATCCTTATGGGTGTTTGGTGTTTTGATTTTGTCAGCTACTGTAAAGTTGTAGGGAACAGTTAATATGGAAGTGGTAGAAGTGCTGGTTATTATAATTTTTTATTGTTGTGAAAATAATGTTTAAATCTTAACTTGGATGTTCTGTGTGTATCTGACCCTGACAGCTGAGTGTAGGTGATAAAAATCCTGATCTTGTAGCAAGGAATGCTGAAATTGTGACAATGGGAGTTAGGAAATGACCTGGAAGCCTAGCCATGAGCAGTACAAAAGGACAATATTTTGGTTGTGATCCCAAAGTCATGCTGTAAGTATATTATATCACATTGATGGAATCCGGTTGGTTTTCAAATTTGGAGTATCTCTAGTTGGCAGATGTTTGCACATCTGTGTCATGAGTTTGCAGGGCACTTCTAAACTTTCTGTAGTTCTTGTGGACTGTCACGTCAGCAGCAAGAGTGAAGTGTTGGTGACTCTAAATGATGAATGGCAGAGACAAATATGTTTTGATATTTAAAGGAGTCAAATAAAATATTTTAACTACATAGTCAGAATTTACTAGAGTCCGTACAAGCCTGTCTCATCTTCCTTGGTCTGAACTGGACTCTGAATCAGGTCTGAGAGGAGAGGTTGTTCCTCTGCATGTCAAACCTCATTCCAAAAGTGTTGTACTCTCTACCTGGACCTGGTGTTCCTAATTGGAAACATGTTTGTGAACAGCCCAGCTATTCCTGGAGAAATGGGAGCTTCTATCTTCTCCCGTTTACCTGGATTTGTGATCCTGTCAGCACCTGATGACCACAGGGAAGCAGTGGATTCCACAGAGCGGTGTTACTTCTCCCAGAACCAGGGCTGTAGGTAAAGATGTGTAGGATAGATCAGAGAGTTTGCAGGTTCCTGACAGACTGGAGCTGCAGTCAGGGCAGTTGCAGTATAATATTACAATGCCATCAGAAATGTGATGTGCAGCTGGAGCTGCTTTGCAGGATGTGTTTATGCATTAATCATTGGACTTCATGCATGTTTTAAGCTATGCGGGAAGTTACCTCAGCCTCTCGCTCACAGGCACAGCTGAAGGAATAAAGGATGAGGTGATAACATTTCCTTTCGTAATTCTTCTCATCTTCTATGCTCAAGGGTTTGATCTTGGTATTTTTTCTTGTATGACATGTCAGCTTTCATTTATAAGATTTATAAGGCTTTAAAAAAACCCTCTACTTCATGGTTCTCCTATGTATTTTTCTGAAATGAGTGTCCTTAGCCTTTGAAGTGATTGAGAATGGGATGGGAGAGCTAAATTTGGCTTGGTGCCTGTTAGTTGAAAACACGTGTTTAATTCTAGAGGTTTTAACCCAAATAAAACATAACAATCTTTTGTTGTAATCGCACCTAAATGTTCTAGATAATGAGAACAGAGGTATTTAGGACAGAAAGATTGCTGAAATTAGATGAGAAAATACCAGCAGTAAAATCATTTTGAGGAGAGAATTAATGCACCCTAGAAGAATACATGACAGTTTAGTTCTGACACAGGTATCTGGGGTGTAAGTGCCTCTATAAATTGATCTGCTTTCAGCATTTGCAGTCTAAGTGTTGGTTTTTTAATCTAAGTGACTTATTTTCAGCTTTCTATTTTAAGAAGTCCTTTGCTTTACTCTGAGCTTTTGTGTGAAAGGAAGGTATCCAAAGGCTTTCATGTGTGCTTCTCGCTTCCTGCTGAGGTTATTAATGAAGAGAAGCCAAACTGCTGACTAACACCTCCTGTACTGCTGGAGGTGTGAGGGCTCTTACAGAACAAATGCAGCATCACCTCTCCTTGAGCAAAGGTGTCTGTAGGCTAAACAGAGACTCAGCATAAATTTTGGACACTTTCTCTTATAAATGCACTTGTGAGAATGAAAATTAAATTAGAAAACTCCACTGAGTAAAAAGGGGAAACTGCAGTGTCACTCCAGAGAGAAAAAAATGCACAATGTTACCGAGCTAGCTGATACTCTCTCTGTGCAAACAGCTCCCCTTTGCTGGCCAAAGAGTGGGGTGAAGTCATGTTTCCATGTATGTTTGCTTACAAGTTGAAATTCAAATAATCTGCCTGTTATTAATGGCACTGCACAACACTCTGTGTGTGATTTGACCTGTCCTGGTGGCACCTACAACTGCACATCTGGGAGCCTGAGGCAGCATTTCTTACTTTTCAGAGTGTAACCAAAGGCTACAAGGATCAATAGAATTTTTTCCTTGACAGTATGAAGTGATGTCATATTTACTTCAGGTATTTAATTTTGAAGTCTGGAGCTCTGAAGCTTTCTCAATCAGAGTCTTTCAACTGAACTCTGTAGGTTTGATGTCAAGCTTGTAAATTGGTTCTAGCTGTTACACACACTGTAAGAGAACTGGGGCATGAGATGTGAATATGGATGTGACTACAGCACGCTGCATTTATTACCCAACTTGTTTTTTTCGTGGAGTGATTTATCATGTTAAAAATGCATTTTGTAGTATCAAAACAATGAACCTACTAGAAACCCATGTTGTAGGACTTTTGTGGGAGGTTTGCAATTCCATGTCATTTAAGGATTACATTTGTGGACATTTACAATGTCCTTCACTGACAAAACTCCTTTTGATTTGAATGTTTTAGTGTGTGCTGGATCATCCTTCCAGCAAAACTCTTGATATGCTAATGGCAGAGTTATGCCTCTCCCTATGGAAAATGTCCTGATATCACACGGTTGTCAGGAGGTTCAGCATTGATTCCTGCGCAGGTCAGAGGCTGCTCCGAGTGGCAGACAGGCACCGGGCAGGGTTTGCTGTTTGATGCTGTGGCACTGCTGGCTGCAGTGGGATGTGCAGCGGGACTCAGCTGCACAGCCCCTCCTGCTGCAAGACTGAGAAGACCCCAGCAGCTTCTGGGAAGTCACTGCTTCCAAGTTTTACGTCTTTTCCTTTCTCCCTGAGGCTGCATATCCCTCTACACAGGAGAGTCCGTTTTGCAGTTAGGCCTTAATGCTAATTCAGCCCTTCTTTGATGGGAGCGAGAGGCAGAATAGGGAATAGAGACACTACATTTAAGCCATCTCCAATGTACCTCGTCTCTCTGGGAGCAAGGTCCCTTTTAGTCCGTGAGAGGGGTATTAATGAGGTGGGAGGGAGTCGGTGCTGCCAGGGATTTGGGAACAGTTCCCGCAGCAAAGCCCCGTGCAGAGTGGCTCCCTGAACCCCCTGAGCAGTGCGTGTCTCTCCGGAGCGTTTCATCGGGGTGGAGAGGAGGAGCCGTGCTGGCTCCGTCACTGGAGACGAGTGGCCGTCCCTCTCCGAGCCTGTTCGGGGTGTCTGCTGTAACTTCCCTATCACTTGTCCCCGGAGCTCCAGGAGGGAAGGGCTGCTGATCCATCACAGCGCCGGTCCCCACAAACACCCTGCCAGACAGCTCCTGCTCCCATCTCCTGACTGTCGTACCGGTACACCTGGGATGGAGCTGGCATACTGATCTTTCGTCTGCTTTCTTTCTTTCATTGGGCATTTTTGAGAAACAATGTATTTTCTGAGTAGTGGGTTTGTTTTGATGTGTACAGGAAACTGTAGAGAAGCTTATTTCTTTTTCATGGTAATTAGGTCAAGGTGTGAGCCATTTGCCTTTACCTGAGAGAGCTTATCAGGAGTTTGCACAGATGTTAGTATTGTCTGCCTGAAATAGGTGGGCACGTTTGTGTTTTTATTTTCCTTACTGCCAGAATGGCAAATTCTCACATTAAAGCCTTGTCTGAGTCGTTGTGTAGAGAGAGTACCTGAGCTCAGGACCTTGTGTATCTGTTCTTCACACAGCATTTGGAATTAGTATTGTGAGTTTAGAACAGTAAAATATGGGTTTAGAAATATTAGTGATTAAATTAAAACATTCTCTCAACTATGGCACTTGCAATGAGGTCAGTATATTACAATAATTTTTGGTGAGTGCTGCTTGTTTAAGACATTCAGCCTTGTAGTGAGACAGTCATAATATCCTGTCTCTTCTGTTTACCTATTTTTTTTTTTAATTTTTAAATTTTATTTTGAACTTAATAGTGGAGAGTTGTGCAGGCTGTGCAGGGGTTGGAGCTGGGTTAAGTGTTAAGGAAGAGCATGGCAGGCAGTGTGGTGTGGGGTTCAGATTTTGTATTGCCACACACACAAAGTGCAGGAATGTTGACAAGAGCAAGGGACAGCAAGGCATTCCAAATTACAGGGTATTTAATGAGGTATAATAAAGCCTTGTGTACATAGGAAATGACTCTGGCAATGAAAATTCATTGGCTTCTGTGCTAGTAAGTTATGTCTTAATTAGTAAACTGAAGCACAGCTTATCTTGGGTCATATTGTCATGTCCAGAGATGTATAGTTACTGAGGGAGCACTGAGAATTATCTTCAAGTCATGATCTTGATGTAAATCTTGTCTGCCTGTGCTTCTTCACTGGTTAAAGGGTGGTCTCTGTGAAGAGAATCAGCTAGGACTGAAACACAGCTTTGAATTTTGCTTCATGCAGAAAGCAGTACAATAATCTCTTTGAGAGGGAATGAATTATACAAGTGTAACATGGGGGAGCAAAGGGCATAAGCTAAAGTTGTCTTTAAGAAAATAAGCAGTAATGATATTACTCTGTGCATATTTAGTGGGCTTGTAAATTTATTTTTAAGTGCTTTTAATTTTGGAAGGCACACAGTGGAGGGTCAGGACTGTGATCTGAATGTGTCCATGAGCATTTGGTATGCAGCATGGAAGTGTGTACAAGCTTATTGATTGTGAATGGGAAAGCTGCTATCTTGAGCTAGGCTGTCTTAAAAGATGAACAGTTCTGTGAAGGCTGTGAATAACAAATAATCTTAGTTCTACTTGTCATTTCTGCAATAAAATTTCAGGCATATTTGCATTGTTTCTGTAACATTCATGGGAAGTGAAGAAACCAGCAGGTCTGGACCTGTGTAGTTCAGCAAGAATGTGCTTCTTCTACCCTTTGCTTTTTATTTGCATGATTTGTATGAAATTAACTGGTTTGTAAAAGTCCATATAATAATTTAAGTGGTTATTTGGACCAGTGAAACAGCAGTGTTCACTGTCAAGAGTAAAAGATGTGTCATAGCTGAAAAAACCCAGTGAGCCATGTGGTAATCAACAATATGGAATGTCTCTTAAAGGTCTCCATTTTGGTACTTCCTCAAGGTTACACAAATTATTCCAGAGCCTTTACACCTGTAATATTAAACATCTCTAATCTGATCAGTAGTGAGATAGCTCCTTCAGATGTTTGACCTCAAAACTCACTAGATTTCTTTCACTGCATCTCTTTAAGCTCCTGCGAGCTGTGAAAATTTGCCATGATCAACTGTGGAGCCTGTACCTGTGACTTGGATTCAAAGAAAAATATCAGTGCTTTCTACAAAGGGTACAATAGGCTGATTCATCTCTCCGTGACAAGCTCCCACTTAGGCCAAGTGCAGATAAGCCTGGAGAAAAGCATTGATTCCTGACCCACATCCCCTCTTGGCTGCTGAGTCTGGTTTTGGTTCAGAGTGAACAATCTTTAATGATGTTCAAAATCCATCTTACGACTTTTGTGGTCTGCAAACATTGCAGAGGACATTAAGATGAGCCTCTAAAAATAGGGTTGGATTATGAGAAACAAAAAGAACATTCCATTGGAGGAATGATGAATATATCAAGCACAAGTACATGAATGCTGTGAGGCAGAACCTGCAAATTGTCTCAGATCCTTCCAAGGATTTGAGCACTTCAGTCCTTGTTGGCACCTGACTTGCACTGAAATGGGATGCCCAGACAGAACAAGATGCTTAAATATCCCTGCTCATACAGTGCTCTGAATGAAGTCACTTGTCTGTCACTCTTATTCATCTTGTTTACTTGGGTCCATTTTAGAAATTTATGTAACCTGAAGTTAAATTTTGAATTTACAGTGTCACTAAGTCCATAAAGAAAACATGACAAGAAGGCATTCCAGCAATTTTTTTTCTAACCAGCTCTCCAGCCACCAAGACCAAAGGCTCTTCAGTGTTAACTGAGCAGCAGAAGATACCAAATCTATGTCTGCTCCAGCTACAAGTGCTAAGAACTCTTTCATTTATTCATTCATTCCTGTTGTTGGGACTTGATGCCTGGCCTACGCTCCTGTCCCTACTGCTGAATGCTACATTGTGACCATTTAAAACCATAGCACATGCAAATATTTTGGAGAACTATGAGGACAAAAGATCCTGAGTTTTTACTTTAAAAAAATCCTAATTTCAGGCTGAGGGCATTGGGATTTATGTGTTTTAGCTTCTCCACGAACCTAATCAAATGGGAAGTTTTTTTAAACTTTTGAGTGTACTGGGATGTTACATTCAGCCTGAATTGCTTGATTGGCCAACAGCATGGAAGTGATTGGTCAGACTATCTTGGAAGCATGGATCCCAGAGTTTTATACTGTCAAGTCACTCCATCAGCCTGGATTTGTCAAGAAGAAGGAGTTGGACAGTGTTCACTCCTTCTATTGATCACAAATACTGCAAATGCATCCAGTTGTATCCATGGAATCCATAGCTGGGGAACTCTAAAAGGAGGTGTAGCACAAAAGGACTTGCATGACCCACTTTCATGATAACTTTACAGCAATGCAAATTAAAGTGTATTTACTTGTCAACTGCCACCTGGAAATGTGTCCTTCAGGCACAGGAGTCAGTTTCCTGGGCAACTTATTCTATTCCACTTTTCCTGCTTTGTGTATTTTTATTTTTTTAACTAAAAAAGATGATAGTTGATTCCAGTGTCGCTTTGGAAAATGGATATTTAAAGGATTGGTGAAGAATGTTTGAATGAGAAACAATTTCTATTGGTGTTGAGAACAAAATACTGTTGAATTTATCACTGAAAAGATTTATAGTTTAAATGTAGCAACCTTAGCTGTATCTGCTTTGTGCTTAGTAGAGCTTCACTTAGCACATGTATTTTTCAGTCAATGTTGGATATTAATCCTGCATGTCATTTAAACCTAATGTAAGATTTTTAGATATTCCTTGCCCTTGTTGCAGGGGAAACAAGATCTGGACTGCAAAAATAGTCAGGTGATGCTTGTTCTCAAATTTTACACTTAAGTGCTTTTATTACCTCCCCAGTTTTGTTAGATTTTGATTTATTTGTTTGTGCAGTGCTGCTCAGAAACACATCACAATGCACAGGAAACAAAGAGGCTCTGGAAAATCTTTGAAAAAAAAAAATCTGTAGAGAAAGATAAAAGTTACTAGTAAGTTTTTACTCCCTGGAATGAAAAAAAATCCAGGTAGTGTTTGCATTCTGTTTATTAGGAAATGCTGTTCCCCAGGGAACCAGGAGCATTTTCATGCCAAACACTGAGGCTCACTGGTCTGTGGCTTTGCCCATCAGGTGTTAGGAGAGTTGGCTGCTGCCTGAACCAGCTGCTTGATTTGCATCTCGGCTCATGGAACTACTGATGTGAGGCCCAAGTGCCAAATTTGTGTCCCATCATATCTGTGGAAACACAGTGGAAGGAGTTCTTTGGGAGAGTTTCTTCACTTCTCCAGAAGTGTCATCAGGAGAGCACAGTCTCAGCTCAGCCACACCCAGAGACATCTATTGCAAACATAGAGATAAATTTCAGCAAACACAGATTTCTCTATTTTAATGGTGTAAATTAGAAGTGCTCGTTGCCCTACAGATTGCAGGTACAGTTCTGTTTCTGAGCACCATCTCTTCAGCAATCTAAATTCAGGGTTCAACTTCTAACTGAGGGCTTGAGTCAACTCAGATCTGTGGAGAACCAGGGGTGGATGAGATTGTAGACCTTGGCTTGGCATGATGCTGCCTTGTCACCTGTGGATCTGTCCATGTCCAGCTCCATCTCTGTTTATTCTCCACACCATGGAAGGTGTGCCCTGATAGCAAACCAATCAGCTGGGCTAGAGGCTGACTGTGTGGAGTTGTGGGATTTTGGGGAGAGCTCATCAGACAGAGGGGTAATCAGACCTTGAATCCTGTTTTGCTCTGGTTTTATGAACATGTGTATGTGTTGTGCAGAAAACTTCTCCCTCTGAACACAAAGCCAAACGCTGAAAAGCCCAAAGCCAAGTATATGTCAGATCTGAAAGCCAGCAAAATAAATGTTCAGTGACATCTATTTTCACAGATTCACAGCTTATTCTGAGTTGGAAGGGGCCCACAAAGATCATCAAGTCCAACTCTTTAGTAAATAGCCTATATGGAGATTGAACCCACAATTGGTGTTAGGTACTGAATTCGTCATCAGAGGGAAAGATTGAAAATCTGTAATGTATTGATCAGCAGATTGACAACATTTATGCCTCTTTGGGAAATGGCTTTTGCGCTATGTCTGTCCTTTTCAGGCCCAAAAGCTTCTGCTCTGGTTCACATTGCAGAAGCTTTCTGAGTTCTGTGGTGTCCTGTGAGCTTCTGAAAGGTCTAGAGGAAGGCTGTGACTCCAGAGGTGGGACTGGGGTACCCAGGAGAGAGGAGAACATTGCTGTTTTTCTTTGCTCCCTTGCTGTGGAAAGCCATCAGAAAGTCCTATCCTTGCTCAAGCTCGTAATGCTGGAGTTTGAGCCTACAGACGGTTTGGCACCAGTCTGGTGTGACTGAGGAGTGAAAGCAGCTCGGCCCAGAGAGCTTGGCTGGATCAACTCATGGAGTTCTGGCCCTGGAGAGCTCCTGTACATGTGGGCTGGGACAGCATCGATGTGTGGAACATCAATTTACGTGTGTGAACGCTCCCCTGGCGGCAGCCCAGTCAGGAAAAATGTCTTTATGAAGGTGAGACCTTGATGTGTATAAAGAGCTGTGGATGTGCTGTTACCCTGAGCAAATGCTTACACTTGTCAGAAGTGCCTTGTTCCCACTTGCAGCTCTTATCAATACTCTGGAAACAATTTACCAACCACACAAATATTGTCATCATCACCTGTGTATTAAGAGCCATGAGCTAAACAAAAGACAAGACAGAATTAATCAGCCATCAACTAATGCAGGTTTCCTGAGGTTTTGCTGCTGCTTATTCCATCACATCATGCCAGTTTTCTAACAGCTTTATTCTTAGTCTGTTTTCAGCATGGTGTAAAAACTGGGGCTGAAGTCACTCACATGCCTAGAAAACACATTTATGAACAATCAGCTCGAGACAAACATTTTCAATGTGTTTCCTTTCAAAATCAACTTTTAAGACAATATTTCCTTCCTTCCTGAATTCCCTGAATTGGGCTAGTAGGAAACAAAGCTATTTTTAATTCTCTTTTGTGTGTGCAGCAGTCCAGTTAGAAGCTGTCAATGTACCTTTTGCATTTACAGGGCTGCTCAAAGGTGTTCTGGCACACAAAGTGATTTACGATGGATCCACACCCGAAGAGCTGTGATAGCTTTACTACAGGAATCTCTGTTTTCTGTCCTGTCTCGTGGCCTGTTTTTATTGTTGCAGAGTAGTTGTGTAGCTGTAGTTGTCTTGTTTTGGGAAATGCAGATGCTGGTACCAACCAGAGGCATGGTCAGCTCTCTGCTGGGGATTTCGGGCTGCTAACTGGTACAATCCAAAGGAGCATTCATCTTCCATCAGAATAAAATTTGAAAATGAACATTCTTGAGCTTAAGAAAAGAGAGAACACAGCAATTTGGCAAGATGGTCATCTGGCCCTCAGCATCCATCAACAGTGTGGCATGTTGTGACTGTGCCAGGGAGGGGGGAAGTGGTGCTTAGCAGATATAAATCTCCATGGCAAGGCTCAGGCTGAACATCTGTGACTTGGCAGATGTGGAAGGGAGGAACTTGGGATTTGGAGCTGTTCTGGCTGGGTGCCAGCAGACTCCATTCTAGCAGGTAGGTGGCTGCTGCTCTCTGTCAAACACTGCAGGCTGAAATGTTTGCTTAAAGTCCTGTGAAGCCGGGGCTGTGTTCAAGGGGGAAAGGTTCTCCCTGACTGCCAAAAGCTGGAGCTTTCCTGTGCAAAGTCACTGCAGCAGGGTCATTCTGGGAAGGGTTTGTGGATGGCCGCCTCAGGGTTTGGTGCAGGCTCCCCAGCTCCCCAGTGCTGTGCACCCCGTGGGGAGCTGGGATTTGACATCCCGGGATGACAGCCCAGACATTCCCAGCCAGGGAGATGCGCTGACAGGACTGCAGCAACAATCCTGCTTGGGAGCACAAAGTTCCTGCAATTACAGCAGCTTCCTGCCGTGCCAGGCAGGCAGTCCTGAACAGCCCTTCTCAGCTGAAATGTGCTCTGAGTGCAGTCTAATGGTTCAGACCTGGGCAGAGACTAAAGAGACGTTAGTACTGCTACTGTTTTCATCTTCCTTACAAACCAGAGCAAACACCAGGTTGTGTGTCCTGAGCATGATTTAGCAACCTGTTAGTCTTTTAATTATCTCCTTCCTAATTTGATTGCTCTGATTATTTGGTTCTTGAAGTAAGTGTATATTTTTAAATTCTCGTGTCAGTAACTTTTGGAAAAAAATCATTGCTTTTCATTTTGCAGACATTTTGTCTTTCATGCTGAAGTACAGGAACATATGGTGCTACTTATGAGGTAGCACTTGTCTAAATATCTTTGCTTGTAAAATTTTCTGCAGAGCCATATAATTTTCTCCTGTAAAAACATTCCTACTGTATTTAACTAGTTTTATAGATACTTAATGGGATTATCACGTTTTTATAATTACTAAATGTTTAATGGATGTGTGTTAAAAAATGAGACTCTGAACCCTGAATAATAAAAATGAGCAGTAAGTAGTTAGAAATTCAAAGAAAGTAGTAAGAAATAGTGCTAATAGTATAAAGAAAATAAAATAGTTTATCAAAACACATCCCAGGTATTTTGAAAGGGCCAAAGCAGTAATTTTATTTTTAAGTTGAACTCTTGGGCTATCACTGGCAGTCAGAAAACAGGGAATGCTCTAATACAGTGTCCAGAATCCTCACCTGGGAGCTGGTTATGTGTCTGTTTGTGTTCAGTCTGGTGAACATGCTTCCCAAGTGATGGTGTTCCTTCTGCCTGAGCCATGGGAAGCTTGAGTCAGGAGCATGCATTAAAAAATGTAAACCAGCAGCACATTCATCTATATACAATGAAAGGAGACTGGAAATATTCCTAAGTGTGGCATAGCCAGGAGAGTGCAAGGAGTGGAATAACAGGAATATTCTGTATATTTTTGTCTACATTGCTAGACTCTTACCCAGCATGAGAGATGATTAGTGAGAGGCTAATTGGCCTGTTAAATAAACATATTTAGAAATGTATAAAGATACATATCTCAGGAATGATGCAGATCTAAAGCCCCTTTTACACAGCAGTGGGAAATGCATTCCAGAGACAGCGTGCCAGGCAACCCCTCTGCTGCCTTGGACACGCTGAGCCAAGGCTGGAGCTCTTCACAAGCCAAGTACCTTGGAGAATGCTGCAGGGATGAAGCATCTCCAGTCTCCAGGAGAGGAGGAGCTGGCCCAGTCATGCCTGGGGGCAGAGCTCTCTCCCCCTGTGGGATCACAGATGGAGCAGCAGACACACAATTGCTGGAAGCGGAAAGGCTGGAGAAGGATGGACTGAACGGGATCTCCTTTCTCCTGCAATGGGCTCAGGACTGATTGCTGTCTCTAGGGAAACATCACTCAGATGTGGAGGTAGCTTTTGTAGCTGTAACAAGAGCAGGCTGTGTTTGATGCTGGAGGCTTGGAGTCGCACCCTGCTGAGTGCAGACAATAGAGTTGCTCAGAAAATAGTTTCTGAGGGTTTTTTTGAGAAGAAGAAAGTGGATGAGGTCAGACGGATTCAGAGTTTTACCTAAGAGTGGATAGGTTGTAAAGCAAAGGACTGGAAAACAAAAATGATAGAAGGATTCTGGGCAAGGGAAAATGTCATAATCCAGTTACTCAAAATTGGATTATGTTGAATTTGCTCTGGTTTTGAACAGTCCGAAAATGGAGGTATGTGAGAGCAGAATTAGATGACAGGGTAACCAGAGCCCCAGCATTTCAAAGTTTGAAATGGTAGGAAAAGCTGTAGGTAATGATGACTTATGTATCACTTGTTTGTGGATACTGAATACAGGTGAAGAGTTTTGTTAGTGACTGTAGTTTTTTAATCAGTCACAGGAATCAGATTGGTCTCCTGACCACCTCATTCTGCTGGCAGGTAGAAAGCAGGACGTTTGTCACATTGCCAGCCATGACCATCGTGGTCCTGCTGGTCCTCACCATCTCCTAAAGGCTGCTCAGGATTTGTGTTTCTGTAGCATCTCTGAGCTCCCCTTGGCTTTTGGTGTCTTGAGCACTTGGAGGAGCTCCTGCCAGTCTTTCCTCATGAGTGAGAATGGAGCTTTGCCAGTCCTGGCAGCTGATAGTCTTACAAAAGTGAATTTCTTTTTGTGTGGTCTTTCCTCCTTTACCAGAGTTTTCTATGAAGCACGATTCTAACCCCCCATGTGCTGGAAGGCAGAAATCTTTCATTATGGAGTTTAATTTTTCAAATGAGTGCTACCACAGTATCAGTCAATAGTCTGTGTTAGTTGAACTCTGCTGCTGAATCTGAGCTTTCCTATTAAAAAAAAGGAGAAAGCAAAATATTTTTTCTATCCGCTTTTACTAAATTAATCTTAATGATTTCTGCAAGTCATTGCTATGAGTTCTTTGATTATTATTGCTGGTGGAAAAGCAATTACATTGGAAAACCAACTAAAAGTCTATTGTGAGATTAGAACCTACACTTCTAGTTCTTTCCCTTGATTTATTTTTGATAGTGGGTGATTTATTATTCAGAATGAGACAAGGATCTAGGAATTCCTCCTGGCTTCCCTTGTTAGTCCCTGCCTACCAGCTGTTTGGAGTTTATGGCACTAAAAAGTTCCTACAGGGGCCTGAGCTTTGGGGCTTGGAAAAAATCCCAGGTGAAGTGAATCTGTAATAATCTGATGGTTCATTTGATATATGGCCATACAGGGTAGCAGCTCATTTAGAGGACTACTTGTCTCATTTTAATTCAACTAGAAAATGCTCACTCAGCTGCACAAATAGGACTATCCATCTGTACACCTATTATGGGATCAGATTAATTAAAGTAAAAGCAGTGAATTAACTTCAGTTACTAAGGCTGCCATGAATTACTCAGTATTAATTTAATCCTATGTTACACATCAAGAAGGCACCTTATAACTAACATGTTAAACTACAAATTTCTGATCCAACATGAGTTTTGAGGAGTTTTTTGTTTTGTTTTCAGCATTGTTAAGGAACTTAGTAAAATAGCCTTACAAAGGTAGAAGGTTTGAAAGCTTTATTGAAGAATTTGTAATGCTTAGTTTTAGCCTTAGGACTATTTCTAACTATAGCCTGAAGTACCTTTAATCTCTCAGTTTGTTTAAATGGTAATTCTGATAAATTTAACATGAATCAAAGTGGGATATCACTGTGGGATAGAAAGCTTTCCTGGAAGGTTACTCAGAAAAGAAATAGGTTTGCTTTTAATTGCACAGGCTAATATGAAATTGCCTTTCTGGTTTGAAAACAGAAAGTGATCATGTGTGGTTGCCTGGGAACTGCCCTCCATCCATCCATCCATCCCACTGCCAGGGTGTTTGTGAAGAGTCAAAATGTTAATCAGGGAGGGTTTTTATATTTCCAATTTCACTGTAAGGTAGTATGTGCTTTTTAGGGAAATATATAGCTGTGGGCTACATTCATTCACAGTCACCACACCCCATTCCCTCCATGCTCCTGTTGGATGCTTCCAAGTTGGATGTGAAGCTCTTGGTGGGAAACTCTAAGTCTGCATCCAAAGGATAGGTCAGTGCAGGAAGGTGCACTGTGGGTGACATAGAGCTTGTTCTGTAGCTGTACAAATAAACTCCATATTCAAATGTACAGTCTCTCTGAGATGCCACAATAAGAGAGAAAATAGAATTAATACAAGTGTTTCCAATCCATTACTGTACTGAGGGCAGGAAATCAGCCCTTGCTCTCTGCCACAAATTAATACTATGGAAGTCTGGGAGCCATCCTTGCTGGGCACCAGGCTCTGCCTAGTGCTTCAAAGAATTGTGTGTGACTTGCACTCAGGCTATGTGACAATCTGTGATTGCATTTCTGGAGATTGGAATTGGGTTTTGCCTGTTTTCTTTTGACATCACTCTGGTGACAGCTGAGGGCCAGCAGTATTTACTAAAGAGATAATGGTAGGATGATGGCTCTTCTTGAGGAAATGCAGATTTTAGTCACTGATAATTAAAAAATCACAATTACTGTGTGATCTTGGGTGTGGTTTGGAGCATTTTTTCTCTTAAGCCAAGGAATTTCTTAAAGCATTTCACTGGAAAATGGAACTAGATGGAGAAACATGGTGGTGTTTAAATTGTGGAGAGAATGGAGCACAGGATTGTGGAACCTTTGGATGAAATTTTGGTGTTGCAATTGCTCCTGTTGGCATCACAGGAACAAACATGATGCAATGGTACGTCCAGAATCTTGAGGGTAAATAATTTATCGGATGTATCCTAACATGAGATGTTCTGGTGTTTAAATATCTTAAATGCAAAGAGCATCATATTCTTTTTCAGTCACCCCCTTCACTAAAGATGTAAAAAAGAAAAATTCATATACAGTTACAGCCTCGGTTATTTCTTACACATGAAGGAGAGAGATGTGAAGTAGAATCCAGGAAATACTGAACTAGGATTGTTGAGTCTGTTTTCTTGCCAAGAGTGGAGTCCTTGAAGCAGGAATAAGAATTAGAATTGCCAGGAGCAACAACTGACCTTTCAACACTTGGGGTGCTGTAAGTTGGCAGATGACAGGGGCAGTTCCAAAGCAGAGTTCCCAGCCTGTTCAACCCCATTTTGATGAAAAATGGAATGTCAGAGGGAGAGAGGACGTTTATCTTGCTGCAAAGAACCATTCACACCATGATTATCCTGATTTTATTTTCACGGGAACATATGTTTCATGTTTAATAGTCAATGCCTGCCTCAAGTCTTTGCTTCCCACCGTAACTAAAGCATGAAAAATCAGGGGGAATGCAGTGAGGGAAGCAGGTGGGGTTGGAATAAAACCTTGGCACAGTTGGCCACATGTAGAACGTCTTTTTGAGCATTAACAGAAATGAAAATGTGTGGCCAGTAAATTACAGGGAGAAGGGACAGAGGGATTTGGCTTTAATTTCATTTTTAGTAGGAAGAAGAAATTAATTTTAATGAGAAATTGATCATACACAGTTTGATCCTCTTGCAGGAATATTGCTATTGATTTCTGGAGGAATGGGATGTGCCACCTCGCTTGCCTGGGACTGTGCTTTTCTCTTGGTACTGACTAATTCCCTGACACTCCAAAAAGCCTCAACCCAAACAAAAACCACCACAAATAAACAAACACAATCTACTTCACTTCGTAGAGACTAAATTAGCTTTTAAATATCTAATATGATTGTTGTGGAGCCATGGAGGCTGAGGAAAGATTCTCTCTGAAATGTTGCTGCTCGGACTAACTCCACTGTTCAGTAGTGTTCAGTAGTGGCAATGGTTAATTCATTTTCTAAAGATTGCGTAGATACATGAGGCTGAAACTTTGTGATTTATTTTGATCTCTGAGGAATATAATGTGAAAACCTATTCAGGTTTTACTGGCTGGCCAGAGACTGCAGTCAGTTTAATGAGACACAGCTAAATTTACCATGATAAAGTGCTGCTTCATGCATGAAATAGATGTTGTGGTCCTGTGCTTGTGATTGATGATTTATTACCTCAAAACTGTAGAAACAATGTGCAGAATTAATTTTGAGTGGATTGTTCATTGTTTTTACCCCCTGGAATCTTGTATGATTGATAAACATAATTTAAAAGAAAAAAACCAAACTCAAAAATTAACTCTGAGAGACTTCAAGGTTATGCATTTTACAACACCCCTCTTTTCCCTATGAGATGTTTTACAAACCTAATGTAGCATCAGTTTGTGCTGAGAAAGATGTTTATAGCTCACTTTATTCTGGTTTCTTATCAAATTACTGGTTTTACTCTGTAAAGCTCTCAGGGGATTGAGTGAAGCTCAGTGTATGGATGATCCTTCCGTGCGTGGTCCTTCATTCCCTGCGGCAGTCCCTGGGCTGATCCCAGCTGACAGCCCTCAGTTTGGAACCCCAGGCACTGAGACTCCACTCACAGGGAAATGCCCACAGTAGGGCTCACTCAGCCAGGGGAATTTTCAGCTCCCAGACTTTTAGCTGCTTTTACCCTTTAACTTCTGGGGAGAAAGAAAAACATGCTCAGGTAGAGGATTAGCACTAGAAAACTGAGAGAAGAACCCAGGCAGCAGGAGATGGAGAGGGGAGAGGTGTGTTAGAGGCAAGGAAAATGATTTAATGTACTGTTGTTGTCTCTCTGGAGCACAGGTACCCCATGACACACAGTTTTGGGGTTTCTTCTGATGCAAGCAAGCCTTGGGTCTGCCTCTTGCACCATGGGGATTTGAAAACAACTGTGCTGCTCCCCCAGTGGGTTCCTTGCACTCAGGGCTCTATAAAAATTGTACATTTTATGTACTAGCCTGTCCTGGAGGTCTCATTTTGGCAATGCTGGGTCCGTAAGCTGAGCTGCTGATGGGTGCTAGAGGTGAGCAGCTCAGCCAGAGTCCTGCTGGAGCAAAGAGCAGCTCAGCTCGGCAGTGCTGGCCTCCAGGGCTGGTCATGTCTGCTCCTGGAACCATCAGCGTCAGCTTCTGAAATCCAGGGGGTTACACAGTGTAGGATATGTGCTCTGACAGGCTCCACAGCAACTAAATGTTGGATTTAGGTGGAATTTTGTAGGTCCTTAAGCAGTTTTGGTCCTTGCCCTACAGAGCTGAGGTGAGCCGATGACTTTGCTTTGTGAGAGGTTGTTTTGTAATTCTCCTTTAAGCTCAGGCTCCGGTGCAGGTCCAGGGTGACACAAGGGCTCAGCAGTGTCTTAGCTGTCGAAAACAAAGTCTCCATATTTCATTTAATCCTTTATTTATTTAAAAGGAAAGAAGCTGTACTTTTGCAAGCAAGGCTCTTCTCAGCATCTGAAAGCTGAGCAGGGTCAGTCTGGATCGTTACCTGGATTTTTAACCTCTGGAAAGAACATGTGTGTGCTTGTGGTAGAAAAACCATTATCTTTTGAGTCAGTCATAAATACTGTGAGGGTAAAGGTTGAAATATTAAGCTGAGATTCTTTCTACTTGCTCTTTCAAATACCAAAGACCAAGAGCTTGAAAGTTTTCCCAAAGCTCTCTGCAAACACTGGGGGTGGAATTGTCATTCAGTTTTTGTCAGGAGCTGCTGTACAGTGCTGCCATGTGCTCGAAGCAAACACAGCCCCTGTGTCCCCTCTCCATTGGGTCCTGAAGCTGATTCATATTCTCTTCTCTCATCACAGCACCTATTTATTCTCTTTATCACAACCATCCTTACATCATCTCTTTGCCCCTTGTCCCTGCCACTCTGCTGGTGGTTTAGTAGGTAAAATAGATTTAATTATAATCAAAAATGCCTGCTGAGGGTGGGAATGGTAGAGGACTATGTCAAGAAGAATCATTCCCATTCTGGGGAAAAACCTCCCTTCTCTGACCTGTTTTCTCTCTTGGAAATTCTGTTTTGCTTATGCTTCCCTCCACATCTTCAGAAACCTCAGTGCTAAAGAATTTTGTGATCTATAAACCAGCTTTTTGGCCTTCATATTTAAGTAAATAAGTATCAGGTGACTCTGCTCCTCAGACTTGGAGCTGTTCATAACTCCTCTATCCATTACAGACACCAAGTCCCACAGTGCAATAATCCAGGGAATATTCTGTTTGGTAAAAATCAATCATATTCTTTCTACATCTCCCTGTTTTGTCATCTGTCATCTTGGATTCATCAGATTGATCCATGTTTGGGTTTTCATCCCTAAATCTGGCCAGACTGTCTGATGAACAACTGTGGCTATGAGACAGTTTTGTTAAAGGGCTGTTGGCACTCAGACTTCACCCCTGGAAAATTTGTGAAAAATAAATGATGTTGTGGGAGACATGGGTTTGTTTGCAAGGACTAAGCTTTATGCTCAAGGTAGTTATAGAAGGGTGCTTTAAAATTATTAATGTCTGGAATGTGAAGTCATCAAACTTCTGCTATGGAAAAATCTTTTTGTATTGGAGAAATGTATCTGAGGTCAAAATATTTTTGTTTGTCTTCCTCAGCAGCCAAACCCCTGTGGGGTTTTCGTAGCTCTCTGAAATGATCCTCATCTGGTTGGACTGGCAATGTGTGCTCCTGGTTGGGCAGGACAGAACACACCTGGCCAAAATGAGCCCTGTTTGCTGTTCCTCTGGAAGAGGCTTCCCACATCTAGAGGTGTTCTGCCTTATTCCAGATGCTCAAGGAATGATCTTTCAGCACTTCTCAGCCTTGGCTTTGCTTTCAGTGGTAAAGCACATTTTACTGATTTCTTTTGCAAATGCTGCTTCAGTTTCTCTTCTGTCTTCATGGTGTGCTCCTCACTTTCCTGTCAACAGAAATAATAAACCTTTCTATTATTATTATGAGTGGTGGGGGAAATCAGCATAGTTCTGAATCTCATTGTAAGTTTAAAATCCCTTAAGGGCGCTGTCAGAAGAGACAACATAGTTTGTTACTGTCCTTGAGACAGGAGCCCATGGTCACTCTCTCAAATTCTTGATGGGTAATGATCAAGCTTCTCTTTTTCAGGAAGTGTGATGTGTGACAGATCCAACAATTGGCAGGCTGAGCTTCATTTTTATGTCAGAGAGCTGCCGTGTGTTTCAGTGCTGGTACAGTGTCCCTTCCCTGGATATTTAACAAACAAAAATAGTTCCTTGGGTAGGAAAAAATGGTAAAACAATCTTTGGCCAAGAACAGCACGTGCCTCAAAAATGCTACTTTTTCGAATATAATTAATTAGTAGAATTTAAACTTCTAAAAAGCTGAGTGTTGTCAGCAAGAAATGAGAGATGATCTTGAAAGAGGATAAAACTTTGAGATAGAAAACACTGAAAGATTCATAGCCAGGTTTAGATGCCTTTAAAAGCAGGGAAAGGAGACTGTACTTTCTAAAGCCCCAGGTATCATTCCAGCTTCTGGTTCTGGAGATTCAGATGACTTGAGCATTGTGATCTCCATTAAATCTTGACAAAGTTCTCTCTCTCTCATTCTGATACACTTGCAGAAGTTTTATCCTCATGTCCCAGGGCAGAATTTGGACCCTCTGCCTCCCTGAGGATATATTGCACTTGGCATTACATGCCCACTTTGCACTGCATGCTTCTATTTAGCTTTTCCTAGTTGAAAGGTTAAAAAAAAAAAAAA
>WEIU01014082.1:170618-223066 GCA_013389925.1 Aegithalos caudatus
AAAAAAAAAAAAAAAAAAAAAAAAAAGTAGAGAAGGAATGAATGTCTTATAATGGAAATCTAGACTAAATTTGAACCAACTATGTGAGTGTGTGAAGTTGTAGTCCCTCTGTACCTGCCATAGTAGAAGGTTTGGTTTTAATTCAGAGGGAACAGAAATTAAACTCTTGTACATGATTGATAAAAAACCAACAAATGTTTGCCTGACTAATGAGTAAGGCAATTCATTTAATGGTGTGGCTTGTTTCTTACTTTTAAAATATTCATTTTCTTAGAGAAAGCCAACTGAAATCCTTCCCCCCCAGCTTTTGCAGGTGGGCAGAGTCAGCAGGAATGAGAAGTGTCTGAAGGACAGGATAGGGAAAAAAGGGCACTGTACAGTTTCTAGGCAGTGTTCCTTACACTTAATGCAATGAGTGGTTAAAACAATAAGCAGGTTTGGTGTCAAGTTTTGGAGATGTTGAACCAGAGCCAAGAAAAGGGGAGAAAGGCAGGAAGCTCTGGGATGTGCTGAGGGTGGTTTTGTCTGATAGAATACATAAATAGTAACTGTTTCAAAGGGAAAGTCGAGGTTGCAGAACTCTGAATTCCTGTCAGGGCTACTCTGAGCTGTGCTGGGCGTGCAGGCCCTGGAAGCGCGTTCCGTGTCGGAGTGGGAGAGGAGCGCGGTGTTGGGCAGTGCCATCCTCCCGCGGAGGGGCGGGCTGGGGGTTCCTCGGGCAGAGACGGTCCAGCCACAGCCCGGCAGCTGCTGCAGAGGCACATGCCGAGTGCCACAGCCTGATCCTGGGCTGCAGGGATGCTCTACATGTCGTGTCAGCAGGGATACATCAGCAGGGAAGCGGCCGGAAATATGTTGCAGTGCAAGTAGTCTTGGTGCTGACATTATTTTTACTTGCCTAGGCAGCATCTTGATGAAATCAAGAGAGACTGAATATGTTTAAAGTTTTGAAGTGGAATAAAAATAATAATGATGCTTTTCTTGAGGGCTGTTCTTTTCTCAGCCATTTCTTCACTTCTTTCTTCAGTAAGAGGGGGGTCTGATTGCAGGAACTGGTTTAATCTGATTTACTAACAGCTGGAATACAGAGATTTTTTTTTGTTTAGCTGTTTATGCATCTTAATACATCTTGTTCCTTTCGCTTTCTTTTTTCTCCCCAAAGGAGTTTTAACAAATACAAAGACACTGTAATGAGGAGGGAAGAAAATTACTCCTGACCATAGAGCTGTGGAAATTAAATCCCTCCTTTCTTTTTCCTTCTCTTACTAGAGAAGGACCATGTGAATGTGACTCCATGCAACCAGCCCCCTGCAGCCACAGGGAGTGAGAAATGGTTTGTGTGGGTGTTCCAAATCACCAGATAAAAGTATAAAAATGGAACAGATGAGATGCCAAACTCTTAACTAATTTAAGGTGGCATAATGCAAAGGGCTTCTGACTGATGGAGAATTTGTCTTCGTTTTCAGATCTTCAGGGCATTTCATACATGACATCAAATAATGACAGCTCTTCTGAAAGCTGCAAAGATTTGGATAGTGGCCACCCCAGTGATGCAGAAGTTTTTTCTTTTCTATCTTCCTTCCATACCCTGACTTTACTGCTTAATAAAATAGTCAATTTTACCTGGTAAGCTCAGCCAATGTATTTTATGCGATTCATCATATGGATTTGGCTAAAGCTGTGCTCTACACAGTGGTTTTGATTACCAGGTGCAGCAGAACTTCAAAAATTAATTAACTTCAAAAATGAAATTAATTAAACTATGGAGGTAGTTTTCTGGGTCTGACCATTCAGCTTTGGGGTTCCAAGTGAAGGAATTCAAACTCCATACCATACCTCATGGGTTCTTTTATTTAGAAGTAAACAGCTCAGCTGGGATCTCTTAGCCTGATGTGAAATTCTAGCTTGATGGTTTTCTGATAAATGGTCTGTCTCCTGTGCTTTGCTGAAGCTCTAGGAAGAAATGCAAGCTTCATGTAAAGCTGCAAGCGGAATAAGCTGTATTTCACTTTTTATAAGGATTTTTACCAGCTTTATTTTTATTGTGCTCAGACATTAACCCCACTAATTTTCCCTTTTGTTCCTTAAAAGCTTAAAACAAAAGCTTATCAAAAGACAACACATTTTTGAATATTTCCTGGGAAGGTAAAGGAAAGCCTCATGAAGAGGCACAAATTGAAACAGGATATCCATGATTTTACATCTGGTGGGCTGGGTGTATTGCTGGAGCCTCTCAGCTGCAGCTTTGACTCTGTAGGGGTCTGGGTGGGTAGAGCAGTTTTGTTAACTTCAAACGGGTGAGGGTGTGATGCACATGGGGTTAAACACCTCTGGCTTACAAGAGCATCTGTATTGCTCTGCATTTGATTTGCACCTGAAAATGTGTCTACCAGGTGGTACATGGGCTTGTATAAACCATGACTGTGAGGTGATCCTTACTCTGAGTTTGAAATAGTTTTGTTAAAGAAAAGGAAGTAAATTCCTTCATAGCTATGTAGACTAAACCTCCTTTCCTCTAATTTCATCACTGTGCATTTTGCTCTTCACTAAGTGCAGGAGCAGGTCCCCCAGCCCTGTTCCCTGGGCTCTTGCTGAGCCAGTGTAGAGCAACCAGGGAAATAAATACTTGCAAGTTCACCCAGAAAGTGCTTTTATCTGTCAACAAAGTATTGAAGCATTGACCTTGCAGATGAGTGGGAACTGCTGGTCCCTTGCTGCTGTGTGCTCTGGCTGTTGTCTCCTGTGGGCTTCACTGGGAGAAGCACTGGCATTTCAGCTGGGGAGGAATCCTGCTCCTCACCTGGAGTCTGCCATTAGAAACCCAGGTATTTATAGCACATGCATGCCTGTGGAAAGTACTGCTATTGTATTTGGGACACTTTAGTTCTATATTTAACTTTGTTACCTCCAGTGAAAACCCTCACATTCTGCCTGTTATTTTCCTCAGCTTGCTCTCAGCTCATGCCACATGTCACTTCTTTCTGCCTCTAGACAATTACTGCCATATGTCTGTAGGTTCCAAAACAAGGGGAATGAAAGTACTTTCAGGCAAGTGATGAGATTAAATTGACACAGTGCAGGACTGGAGCTGAAAATGTTAGACTGCTGCCTTCTCAAATGCCCCTTGACCAGCTAAGAAAGCCTGCCTTTAAAAATGGTTAGGACATGAAAATAGAGTGACATTTAAAAATGAACAAAGGGAGCATCTGCAGAATTCACAACAAATGTGTGAGTGAGTTCAGGGGGAAAACCCCAGTTAAAGCAGTGATTGAGCAGAGGTTTTCCCCAGAGGAAGTCTCAAATATTTGTCCTTCTGTCACTTTTTTAGTAGAAAATTTAAATGTCTCTGGGAGTAAAACCGCACTCTGGATGGTGTTTGCTTTAGAAGTGAGTCATGCCTGGGAAAACAAACTTACTCAAGATGCATCCCACAGCAAAACAAACTTACTCAAGATCAACTTACTTGAATATCATAAATTAGTCCAATTCCACTAGAATTTGATATCAATTAACCCAAACATGACCTAAATACAAATGTATGTGTTTGTGTAAGCTTCACTGTTAATAATAAGTGAAGCTCTGGTCATCTCCTCCTTGGGGACAAAAGAAGAATTAATTGGTGAGGGATAACTGGAAAAGACTTTAATCTCTTAGGAGAGGCAGGGGGAAAAGTGAAAATATATAAACAATATATATTAAAACATACAAACAAAACATATATACAATTAGTTTATCTGCAAAAGACAGATTTAAGCTTTATTTTACCTCTAGAAGATGGAAATGCTCTATGAAATGCAGTAGCAGGAAATTCCAAATCTATGAAAGAAATAAAGATGATTTTAAATATATAAATAAAGTTTGATACTTAGAAGCAATTCATAATAGAAAAAAGACTGAAATGTGGCTATTAGGAACTCATGAGTGACAGAGCAACCTGCCTACAGCTCAATGTGCCAACTCCTGTGTGCCGCAACATCAACTTGAGTTGACCATTTAAAAGCTGTCTTTACCCTTTTATACTGAAGCTTCATTTCATTCTCAAGTCCTAACCCATCAAGTGTTTGTAGTTTTTTAATAGATCAGGCACAGAGCTGTGCTTCTTTGGAGGGGATCCCTCTGTGCAGAGCCTGCTTGCATTTGCAGTGTAGCTACAGGTTGTGTGTGTGGTTTGACTTGCACTCATGTGAGCTCACCCTGAGAACGCTGTGATTTTAAACACTGTGCCTTATTTTAGTGCAGTGGATGGTTATAATTAAGGGAATTTGCAAGTAGAAATTTGTTTGGGCTAGATGTGCAGACATAACACCACACAGATTGCATTCTAAAGATATACACATACTTCTCTGTGAAAATGTGGCTGAGCAGCCAGGGAAGAAGTTGAGTAGAACTAAAATATGAAACAAGGGAGGAGCCTTGTGTCTGCAAATGAGAGCAAAAGCGTTCTTTCCTACAAATGCACCAGGATTAAGAAGGAAAAGGCCACAGGACCATAAAGGAAGATGTACAGTAGGTACAGCCTAATCTATTTTTACACTCACTTTTCCTCCACTCCCCTACCTGCTTACCAGCCTTAATTTGTTTTACCAAAGAGAATAGGTTGAAATGAAAAATTAAATTAAAAGGGACCAAGTAAACAATTTTGCCTTGCAGCCTCCTCAGGGTATGGATTTGGGTCATTTGAAGGAATTTAAATTCTTGACTAGAGGCAGGTGAAAGGTTGATGTTTAATCTGTCATTTTGCTGGAAGTGTAATAAACCCCAGGTAACAGGCAAGGATGTTATTGCTCTCAGGCTGATAAACTCTCCATGGGAAGTGCTGCTCAATTCTTTTAAATTACACAACTGCCAAATTATAAACAAACTCTGTGGAACACAAGGAGTTCTTATGAATTTTATCTCTTTCATTTTGCCATGCTCAATATCCTGCCCTTTATTAAACCACCTAAGGGATGGACAGTGAGAACTGAGAAATCTCTTGTTGTTCTGGGGGGCCTCCTCCAGCTCTCAGTTATTGGACTCCTTGTTTTCACTGAAACTGCTGTCTCTCATGTAGAGATGGTGCTGTGCTGACAGACACACACACACCTGCAGAGAGGTGAGGTGGCACTTCCCCTGTGACAGGGGATGAGTAGAGTGTGGCCCCTTTGGTGTCTTCTGAGGGATAAGAAAACATCTCTGAAGCACTGGAAATTTTTCTGCTTTATGCTTCTTTCTCATGGATGTGGGATAAATCCCATCTTGAGACCTCACCACGGAGTGAAGCGATGAGTAGTGCTTTGGAACTGATTCTAGGTCACAGGGTTTTTTTTAATTTTATTTTATTTTACTTCTTAAGATACAAATTTAGAAACTCATTAAAGCTTTGTCCTTATGGATTAGACATACTTAAAACAATGGCAGGATTTTCTCTGAAGGATACAATAGAATTTGTTGACAAGATTAAGGACAGGCAATTGGTGTCACCCGAAGCCCACAGGAGTTACTGAGGAGTTCACTGATAAAGCGTTTAAATCTGGCCTCCAGAATTTTTCAGGTGGAAAGAAAAAAAAAAAACGGCAGCTTATTTTACTTCTTGGATAAGGAATAATTCACTGCTGCTTCCTAATAGAAACCACGGGCATTGATTTTCCATGGATTTATGTGTGGTAGTTTACAAGACTAATTTTTACAAAATGGGTTCTGTTGGCAGATGTAAGCAGTCTCCTGCTGCACTGGCTGAACAACTGCCATTAAGCAAATGGTTGTCATTAGCAGGTACTTTTTTAAGCTTCATTTTGTTTAAGCATTTTTTTTTTAAATCCAAATATCGGTAAAATTGCAAAATGAGGGAAAATCCATATCTAGCTCAGGTTGCTGAGAAACCTTTGGGAAAAATGGTTTATAAGGCATCTTAAAAAGATGGACACAGCTGTACAGTGTTGACTGTGTAATTCTAAATATAATTCTAAATCCTATTAATTCCAAATACAATTTCATGAAAAGGAAGCTCAGGGAGAAATATAAATGCATGGGATAAATGGGTTTCTTAAATACATAGACATTCTGCATGGAACTTACCTGCCCTGAATTTTTAATTCAGTGATAGATCTCTTTTCAGCAGTTTCTTTTTTAGAGCAACAGCTTAGCCAAGGGAATGTGAAAACCATAATCTCAAAGTTCTATTTCTGGAGGTTTCTAACTCAACATTGAACCATTTATTGTGAGGGGAGAGCTGCTGTGTGAGGTCTCTGGTGTCCTGGCTGGGAAGTTGGGCTGTTCTGCAATTTGACTTGTGGGATTTGCACCCAAATACCTGAATCAGCAAAAGCCTCTCTGCATTTTAAGGGCATTTAAGAGCATTTACCTGATACCGTTGTAGGAGATATTTTAGTAACAATTATTTGAGATCTTTTACCTTTGTTTTGAGGACAAGGAAGTCCTGTTGGTTCCATGGGAATTGCAGCTGCTGATTTGAGCTCTTGGAAGCGCTGAAAGGGATTTTTGGTTTTTTGGCTCTGTCTCCCTGGTTGTACCTAAACCTCTGGGTGCTGAGGATGATGTGCTAGCAATGGGATCAGAGATACTTCTGAAATAAACTAGGATTTGTTGAGGATGTTAGGTTTGTCCTGAGAACTGTGATCCACAGCTAAACCTTTGTTCTTTTGATGCCAGCTCTGAAAGTGTGTTCAGCTGCTGTTCGAGACTCCTTTATGAAGGTAAAAGTTACTTCCTGCAAGTGCTTTACTACACTTTCAGTTAAGGGTTTTAAAACATGTACATGTTGCTATTTTCACAACACATTGCTCATTTAAGATACCTCTTAATAGCCTCTTAAATATTCATATAATTTAAATTTTACTTGATACTGCTTGCTAGACAGATACTGCTTCTGTGAGAAATGTACTGTTGTGTATTATACTTCAGGACAAGGTTAAGACTCAGTCATTCTGCATTATATCTGGATTTAAGAAACAGAAGAGTCATGGATTTAAGAAACAGAGGAGTCATGGATCTCAATTACTTCTCTCTCTCTATTGCTCCTTTTCGTTTTCACATCTGTTATAGCTTTGATGTGAAATACCTGCAAACTGCAAAATATTGCTTGTTGTGAACTTGAATTTTTTGAGTATTTTCAGTTTCTCTAGGCTTACGTTGTTTCAGTGAGGTTTTGCATCTCTGTACAATTAAGAGTTTTGAAAAGTCTTGGGTCTTCATCTGACTCTTCTGAAACCAAGGGAGATTTTTCTTTATGGCTTTAATGGGAACAAAGCTGCCACTTGGCTGCCTTTGAAAATCAGACCCATAACTTAATAAACAAGAAATCACTGTCAGCATTTACAGTGGATTTAAACAGCATTTTTACCATAAATATACCCATTAGGTTAATTATATGGAAATGGAAATGGAAGGGTTACTGTTAGCCAAGCCCGGGCTGTCCAGGTTTGGCTGGATCCAGAGGGCTCCTTCCTCGGGAATTTGTCCTGCTGGTGTGGCCACTGTGTATTGCAGTGTGAGGCAGTCTCTGTGCTGAATGGGGTTGGCTCTGGAGGAGGGAAAGAGCAATGGAGAGCTCCTGTGATTTACCAGTCTCAGCCCAAGAGTAGCTCCCGTGTTTGCTGATGCCAGTGACAATGTGTGTTCTGCTCTTGGGAATATCTCCTGTCCCTTCTGTAAGGCTGTGCCTCTTGACTCAAGCCAGAGTTCCTCTTACGGTGCCTGGAGCAGTTATTAGTGCAGCAGTTGTGTGAAAACACAAATAAAGTGTGTATCTATTTTGTACAGTATCTAGATAAATGTTGCAGCCAAAATCAGATTGTTGTGCTTTCCCTGGGCAGAAGTGGGAGGAACCACCGAGACCAGCAGTGACTGTGCTGGAGCAGGGCTGCCCTGTGACATTCTCCTGTGCTGGTGAATTCCCTTCTCAGCCTTCTCGCTATCCAGGGAGCCCAAGTCAGTGCATCTAAAGAACAGTTTGGATCTGGCACCCCGAGTTAAACCCAAATCCTGCTAAAAGTGTCTAAATCTGTTTCAAATCTACCTTGAACCCAGAGGTGCCTGGAGGTGGCAGAGCCACCCTGGTGGCCACATACATCCCTCTTCAGAACCATCACTTGCTAGTTCAAGGGTGGATGTGCCAGGTCCAGACCTTTGGGAAGAGCTGTGACTCCGCTGTGTTCCCGTTTGCCAGAGGCCCAGGGGTGCAGGCACAGCTGTTTGCAGATTGTTCCCAGCTTTGGGGCAGCTGTGACCCAATTCCCCACTGACAGCACATCCAGGATGGCACTGGGGCAGCATCCATCACTTCAGGCACTGACTTCACAGATCTTGTAATGTAAAGCAGCTTTTAGTGTTGGCTTTTTATTTTTTAAAAGAGAAGCTAGAAAGCTTTTATGATTTTCTGATGCATGAGCCAGAAAGAGAATAAAGAATACAAAGCTTTTCCTGCATTTTTATGGGAAAAAATGCTCCCCTTCACACCTGCTTGCATTGACTAATTCAGGTAAATAAATCAAGACCAAATTTTCACTCATCCCTTGCATATTAAGTATCTTATCCACACAGCTTCCCATTGTGGCTCTTTAGGGTGGGGACCTTGCTTGAATTGGTTTATTAGAGAAAATATATGTCCTTGTCATTCATATCATAATGCTCATTACATTGGTGACACTATCAGAATTAGAAGCCTTTAAAAGAAAATGCCATGAGTACTCACTTCCCCTGGAGCTAAATGAGTGAGTGAATAATCTCTGAAATGAACTGAGTAATTAGACGTTTCCTCTCTGGTGATGGGACAGACTCCAGGAATAAATATGGGCAATTCCCATTTTGAAAGGAGCATTTGGAAGGGTTACAATTTGTTCCCGTAGCAAAAGAGGCCAGTTAGGAGCAAAAATGTTGGAGACAATTGCTGAAAATAGCCGTGGAAAGAAACAGCCCTTGAGTCCCTGGATGGCTGCAAAGGGGATGCAGAGCAACAGTCAAAATGCCAGAAGTACCAGTGACAGGTCAGACAAATAATAGAAGTGACAAGCCACCTTATGGCCAAGGACAGCCCCTCTCATGCTGGATTAATTAGCATTCAAGATGTCTGTGTGAATTCTAACCCCTTTAAAAAGGCCCTAATGGCACTTTTCTACTCCTTTCAGACTTATCCCCTCACCTTTGTTTGCAACAGGATCTAACTTCATTGGAATGTTATTAGAGGGGGTCGTTATTTTTAAAAATTGTTTTGTTTAAATAAATCTTAATGTTAAATCTTCATTCATATGGCCTCGACCTGGGTGCCTTTTTCAAAGCATATTTCTCTTCTGTGGGTCCTCCAGCTGCAAAAATATACAATGTGAATGTCTGCTCCAGGGTCAAAGTGATGCTTCTGAGTGTGAAGTTTAACACTGTGCATATTTATCCAGCTGATAAACATGTCAAATGTAAGAGATGTGTTTGACAAGGAGAGAGGAGCAAACTCTGAGGACATGGAGGCAGATGTCCACTCTTACTGCTGTCTGTGGGCTTTCAGGTGTTTTTGTTGGCACATCTCTAAGTGTTCAAGGTAACAGTTTGTGATAATGGGTGATATGAAGATGTAAAGAAATTAATTACTTATTTATTAATTCCCAGTCTCAGAAATTATCAGGCAATGAGAGTAATGAGGATGGGGTAAAATCTGAAGAGAATTTCAATAAACCCAGAGTAAAAACTGCAAGAGAACTTGGGAGTTTGCTAATTGATTGTCTTTGTGGAGAGAGAAATCATGTTTGAAATTGTCCATGCATCATTTGTTCTTATGTAATAACCAAAAACTATATAAAAGTAATTTTATTGGGGGGCAAAAAGTAATTAACCTGTCCTGTTACAATGAAACAGATTATTTTCTAGAGGGAATTCTGCTGGGACAGCAGTCTCATAATGCTATTGCATTATGAAAACCGCAATTCAGTCCTATTCATCTTTCGTTCAACTGAGTTTCAATTTAGTGTGGTATGAACTAACTGAACATAAACTTGGCATGAGGCTCCTTAAAGGTGACATTTCAAATAAACATAACTTTTCTGCAGTGTTTTCATAGAGGAGATTTAACAAATGAATGGCAGATGTGAAATAATCTCACAGTCAAGAAATATAACTTGTAAAACTTGGGTGTTTTGACTAACAACATCCTTAATTTCTTTTCTGCTTGATTAACTTTTGTATTGTGGTTCCCAGGGCCAGGAGAAATTAATTACAGTGTGGAGTGACTCACTCCCCGTGCTCTGAGAGACTGAGCTCTGGGTGAGAAGGGTTTAAGGTCTCTTGAAATCTGGAGCTGCAGGTAAGAGGCAATTCCTGGTGAAAAATGGGAACTCCACAGTAAGCAGGTAAAGGCTGGTGTTTAAAAACTGACTTCCAGCAGGATGAACAGACGCACCAGTCCATAATATCGATTCCAGGCTGCTGGAGAGGGAAGGGGATTGTCCTGGGAGAGCTGTCCCAGCCGTGTGAACTCACAGTGTTTACAGATGGGTGGGCACGAGGTGGAGGCTGCATTTGTATCTTGTTTTGGTGTCTTCTTTGGGGATTTCAATTGGCTGATGTGGAAACTCTGGAAGGAGGGAGTCTGGCCTCCCCTGAAGCTGGGTGACCCCCAAGTTATAGCAGCACTGGCACAGAGAGCAGGGGGTGCAGCTGAATCTGTGCCAAGCCACCCCATAAGTGAATGTGTCCATATACATACAAAATACAAATATCCACACTACATAAATATCCTATTTCCCACCTCCCTCTGCCCAGGAGCTGCAGAGCAGGTCCCTCACCCCCCTGCTGTGTTCACCTGGCTCTCCCCTCATGCCTCCTGCACTGGGTTCCTCCATGGCTCCCACGCAATGTCCGGCTCCTGGTGCTCCCACATCCATCATCTCCAAAGCTTTCTGAGTGCAAAGAGAAGTGCTTCATGGCACTGCACCCTGCCAGTGTGGCAAGGCAGGCACTCCCAGAGAAATGCATCAGCAAGGGAAAGTGGAATTTAAACTGGTTTTTAATTTGTGCTGAGACACGAACTGGGAATTATGAACCAGTACCATTTAATGAAATACTCTGTCCTTAATAGACTGGGAGGGGGTGCTTAACATGTGGGGCAAAGTAAGTGCTGGATCTCATTGGATTAGTGGCAAATTTAATCTAGTGGATGACACTGCTGATTCAACAGTCTACTTTTTTTCCAGGATCAAAGTGACTTTGGCTCGACATGTGATCGGCTCAGTACCCTAAATGAACTGTAGGCTGCATGGGTTTGACTCGGTATTTCAGCAGGGAAAGGAATTTAATTTGAGAAGTTGCAATGTACAGAATGGGAAATTATCTTTTTACAGCATGGGAAAGCTTTTCTCTGATGCAAAATTTCCTCAGATATGCTCCCCAGGCAGCAAATAATAACTCACAAAGTTGTTTCCCCAGAATATCAGCACTTACTACAGAATTTGTAAAAACTTGTGGGTTCCATTATATTTTTCAAGCCTGAATCCAAAGGACAAATATCTTTTTTCCTGTAAAGAGGTTTATCTGACTCAGCATGTTTGATTGAATGTTCTTACAACAGGAAGATGAAAGACTATGTAAATAGGTTAAGCATGGGCTGAATTTTAGTGGGAAAAGACTCTTGAGGCTTCAGAAGCACTTTAAAAATTGATACTCAAATCACAAGTGTCCTGCATTAGTCCTAGGTTAGTGTGTTAAATATTGAAGAGTGAAGTGTCTCTGATTAAAGACTAGGAAAAATGCTTTGGATCTTGAAATAATTTGTGTCTATGATGGGATGTCCTCTTCCAAGGAAATCCTTGTGACACAGGGAGGGTCTGAACACCTGGGAATTATGAACTGAGGAAGCTATTGTTGCAAGGGAAAAGCTTTCAACAAAAAATATTTCCAATTTATTTGAATATATTTATTTTGTCATTCTGAAATGTACTCTTGCTCCACTCAGACTGTTCTATGGTTCTGTGAAAGAAACTGGTTTGGTGGCCCCAACTGTGGATGGTATTTGGCCTTTGGAAAGAACCAGGAGAACAAAGTAGGAATTGACATGACACAGTGAACAGTTACACTGAAACAAAATTGACCACTGCCAACATTTACTGTGTCCAGAGGCAGATGCTTGGTGCTCAAGGGATGGTAGACTTTGGATGTAATGGATGGCAAGAACAAAGCACAACTTCTTTACAGGGAATTCTTTACTGCCACACAAGAAACATTGTGTTAAGAATGAAGCAGTAAAGATAAGGTCCTTTTCTGAAAATAAGATTGCTGATTGTTGCTCACTTCCTTTGATTTTACTTTCCCAAACAGGTCTGCATTCCTCTGACTTCCACAAGGAGAGATTTGTCTCACTTGTTAGTTCAAACTGAGGTCGAGTTTCCTTTCTTTGAGTCTGCCACCCTGTCTTTCCCTTCCAAAATCTTCAAATCCAGGTGTGAGTCTATCCCTTAATCTGTCTCTTACTAAAAGTTCCAGTCCTTTAGAGATCTGACCCTTTAATCTCATATTCTAAGACAGAGCAGTAACTTGTGTGTTCATGTTTAATTCAAAGAGAAGGATTTTTATCAAAATATAAAACATCCTCAGTAAGGACAGTAATCAGCAAGCAAATCTGGAAGCTGACACAAGGCTTGATGGCTTTTAAATAAAGCTCCCGATGTTTAGGTGGAAATGATGTCTCATTAAAATGTTGGCCATGCAGCTTGCAGTCCTTTTTACTTAGGGACTCCACCAAAAGGGGCTGCCAAAGTCATACACCCGGGTGAGCCTGGTTTGATCCTGTTGTTGCTTCTCCTCTTTCTCTGGTGATGGGAAGCATCCCTTGGTGTCAGTGTTCCTGGGAGTGTGGGTATAACCCTTCTTAGTGTCCTTGGATCACTGACTAAAGGAAGGACTTGACTAAAACCAGCAAAAGCCTGTGGCCTTCTAACAAGCCCCTCCTGTCACCTCATGTGTTCTGCAATAGGAGCACTTTTCTTGCTGTCCTGCCCAGTATAAATTGTCCCTGCGTGCTGACTGTGGAGCCAGGCCCCGGTCAGCATAGAACAAATGCTCTCAGCAAAACTCAGCCCGCTGTGTCAGCTGCCTCTGAAAGCATTCCCTTACCAAAATGTGAAAATGAAACCTGGGAATATTGTCTTTGAACAAACAGGTACGGGAGCAGGAGGAGACTGGGGTAGGAAAACTCACTACTGCTTCCTGGGATATGGGCTAGAGATGTTTTAAATGCCTTTTTTGCCTTCTACCTATTTAAAACAGTGGGACAAAAAAAAAGGTGATACCAAACCAAATCCCAAACCAGCCCAAAGCTCAACAAACAGAGCAAATGGATCAGTTCCTTTGCTTCTCACTCCACTTGCTGCCCAAGTGCTTTGGTCACAGTTTGGCTGATGAGGAATGGTGGCACTTGCCACTGCAGGAAGAGTTCAATTCCCACCAGAACTGGGACCTGAGGTCCCAAGAAAGGGTTATTTCAGCTGTCCCAAAAAATTCCCTTTCCCTTGGGAAGGGCAGGCCGGGTAGGGAAGTGTGGAGCTCTCAGTGGCTGCTCTGCAGAGCAGCTGCCATCACCATTGTTTTTCAAGGAACCTCCTTGGAAGGTGTTTATGCTACGGGAAAAGCGAGCTTATCATTTTCCTGAGCTGCTGGCACCCTTCCAGGAAGGCATTGTTCTGTGTGTCAGCTCTTCTGGGGTTAGTGTGTCGTAATTGCTGCTCCAGGAAAAATGGGAGGAATGGACATTCCTTTTAGTCTCCAGTCCTGTGCTCTGTTTTTCTGTTGGTCTTCCTTAGGACTGGAAGCTTCTGTGGAGTTTGGAGCGGGGGCAGTTCTCTGTACCCTTGGTGAGGCCAGGATTGCTTGTTGCCATCTAGGAAATACTGGGGGGCTGTTGGGGGTGATCTTTTGTATAAGATTTAGGGACATTGTTAACAACTGTAGTGTGACAGATCTTGGTGCCATGGAGGCAATTCCATCCACCTGCAGAGCAGGTGGATGCAGGAAACGCTGTGGGATGTTCTGTGGTTTTCCAGCTGGGGCGGATACGTTTGCTTCTTGTGCTCAGCATGCTGTAAACAAAGTGACAGAGGGTAATTGATACAGGTTTTCTCCTGCTGTTTCCATAGGTGAACATGAAAGGAGGTTTGTCCTGAGGAATGGCAGGAAATAGTGCACGTGGATTGGAACTGGTTGTCAGGCTCACAAAACCCATGAAATATATAACCCTCCTGCAATAATTTATGGCTACAGATCTTATGTTCATGTCCTAAGTCACGCAAAAAACCTCATTCATAAATTTAATTTTGGTCCAATTGTTTCTGCCAAGATTTTCTTTACAGGAAAAAGGCCACAGGCTTCTTTTGGCCATATCCACTTCCAGCAGCGAAAAGGAAACCAGGCATTCCTGGAATTATTATCAAAATTCCTTTGTCTCTGCAGGGCAGGAAGCCAGACTGCTTTGTTTGAATAGCATTTTTCTAGCCTTAAACCTCCAACACTGTCTATATGTCTCAATTTTCTCCAGAAATTTTGGGATGCTGTCTGCATTTTGTTACAGCAGCTGCCCTGACAGCTCATTTATACACTGATTTTACCTCCCTTGCCCACAGCACTACAGTATCTGAGCTGCTCCCTCTGTAATAAAGCAGGAGGCAGGCTGGTTTGCTTGTGTCCCTAACATGACTTGCTGTGGTCATACATATGTAATTTAATGGGATTTGTAATCCTCCACACCCACCCTACTGTTTTACTTGGAGTTTTCCTGCAGTTTGTAGTTACAGTCAGATCTGTATTTTATGCCCAGAACCCTGGGAATAATTCTTTTTTGTCTTCATTCTAAAAAATCTCAGGAGGTTAAGTCCTACTTTGCAGCTGCTGGTAGAGAAAAAAATGTCAGTATTTTTTTAGTTTTCTAGAATTTATTCTATTTCATAACATTACTGTATTTTAGTTTCATTAGTAGTATTGATCAGAGATGATAAATGGGACTCTACCACCTGCTTGGAAAATGTTTATTTGTCTCTCATAGCTTTTTGCCTGCCAATGGGGCAAATTCTTCCTCCTTGTAATCCTATAGAAGAAGCTCTCAGAGTGGCCAGAACAAAATCCTGGTAATTTGAGGGCAGGTATTTCATGGGAAGACCCTCCCCTCACGTGCACACATCCACACAAACACATGCACTTGATTTTTTGAGTCTGACTCATCTTCCAGCGTGTGTTGTGTGACCCAGGAGGGGCAAGAAAGGCCCTGGGGAGCTCCTCATGCCTGGGGCAGAGGATTAGTCACAAATGGCTCTGAGTAAACCTCAGTGAGGACATGACTGCTTCCAACAGCCTTTGGAACCAAAAGCCCTGTGCAATTATTTGTATGTTTGGGGAGAGGAAATGCGTAAATTGCTTTCCCATTAGTGAAGTAACCAGGAAATAAACAGAGGAGACCTTGTTTAAAATGCGTGTTTTGTTCCGATGATGAAGATAAGCAGCTGGGAGAGCTCTCAAGTTGAACTGCTCTCCCTGAGTCATCCCAGCTTTGTCTGGATGTCAAAGGGTCTCATGCTGAACGCAGCACTAGAGCCCTGCAAATGGATGCAGATGATTTAGAAACTTGAGGAATTATTGCAACTGCTAATCTGCCATTTTCAGGTTCTAGAGCACTTCCTGCATTTGGCTGATTTCATCCCCATTGCATGAAATGGTGCTCAGAACATAAGAGGAGAAGGTGCTGGGGCACCAACAGCAGTGACATCAATGCTCATGTTTGAGGGACAGCTCAGAGGGGGACAGGGATTTGGGGATGGTTATGCCAGGAGGCTGATTTAGATGGACACACATCCACAAGGATGGATAGACCATTTCATAGAAGGCACTTAAGTACTTTAGTGAGGGCTGCATGGAGAGATAATTGAGTTTTGGAAGCTCAGTAAAGTGCAAGTATTCATTAACCTCTTTGGTCAGGAAGATGCTTACAAGATTTAAAGCCCCCAAGGATTAGCTTCACTAACACTGGGGACTCCTCACTGGGGGAGCTGCCAGGCAGCAGCATACTAAGGAAGCTGCCACATCTGCTGTGCTGGGATCTGCAGGATCACTGGAGAAGTCTCAGATGCAGCCCAGGGAATGGGTTGTTGAATGTACTGACTTGGGAAATCTCAGCTGGTTTTGCTACAAAGACATTGCAGATCCACAACCACAGCAAAGGAGAGGAGAAGGGACTCAGTTTGCCATGTCTGGGGGTAAATCATTACAAGTCATTAATTCAACAGTTTTGTAGCAGGTAAGTGTGCCTAGTACAGCTCTCAGTAATATGTGCTGTGCCTTGTTACCTCTATTGGGATTACTTTTAAATTATGAGTGTTTTAATCAGCATCATATTAATATAACAGAAGTCAATGTTGATTGCAGTGAAATAACACTGAAAAGGCACTGAGAAACCAGAAAGTTGTTTATGTGGAGCACTTGGCTTCCTCTGAAACCCTGACAAAACATGGGCTCCCATGGTTTATGCCTTTTTTAGGTGTCATTCTGCATCAGTCTGTTACGTGGGTTTGTATCTGTGCACTTTGACAAAATAAAGCACAGTCTGATTAGTTCCCAGGCCCAGCTGCAACAGTGCAGGATACAGGCACAGAAATCTTAAGAAGGCAGCAAAGGCAACAAGGCAGGGGAAAATGTGGGTTTAGGACAGAAGGAATCTCACCGTGTGGATAGGGATATGTAACAGGTGCCTAAACCCCATCCCTGGGAGAGCTTGGAAACCTAAAAGTGCAATGTGACAGGGTTTGGCTTGCAGCACCTGAGTCCCCTCTGCCCTGGCTTCTGGAAGTCTCTCTGGAATAATTCCGTAATCCCATCATCATATCAGGAGCACAGAGATACTGATCAGACATGCAAATCCTCAGAAATTAGGGAAATAATGAGCTGAAGCTGGGCAGTATCCTCTGTTGGGTGATGTCTGGTCTGCTCTGGCACAGGAATCTTTCTGTCCCTGAGGTCAGGATGTTTGGTCTATCAGGAACATGCAGGAGACAGCTGCATAGTTTTCCAAAGTGCTGAAGTAGTTGAGTGCTGATTTCAGCCAGAGCTGGACATTTAGACTGATTCCTGATCTCTGAGGTCTCTCTTGGGGCTTTCTCCTTGAAGGGATTTCGTCTGGAGACATGGATGCTCCAGCTGCAGAGGCAGCAGCCCAGGAAATGTGAGTCCCTAGTGAGTGACATGCATGCACTGATAGATTTTAAATACCTTGTCATTTGAATATTTCATTTCATTATCCCTTCCCCAATCATTCCAAAAGAGTCTTACAGAGGAATGGAGACAGTACTGACAGCTTTTTCCTCTGCTATTCTGTAGCTGCCAGCTGAAATGGATAGAGCTAATTTTTCCTTGGAATGAGGTTCTGTGCTGAGATTGCTGGTGCAGTAATTTTACAAAATGCTCATCTCTCCTGCTTTAAATGTTCCTAGCTCAGGAGGGACAGGCAGGTGTTACTGTGTCATGGCTCTTTAATAGGCTCTGGAAGCAAGAGGGTAGTTTCAGTCCCCAGGACATATTTAATCTTGTAACATCTTCTACTGCATTTAATAGCCTGTCCTACATCTTAATCACTCAGTGTAGAGAAATTAATCCAAAACCCCCTTTTGTCCTGATAATTTTAAATCTCCACTGTGTTTGCCCAGGTTGGCCTGTCTTCCTCTGGCAGTTCCCCAGCTTCTGCCCTTGCCTGCTCACAGGAATGCTCCCCATGGCTCCTCCTAAAGATGGATAATTGTGTGCATCTCTCTGCTTTTTCCCTTACTGGTTTTGTAGTTTTTCCTGCTGTGTGTACAGGAGGCTGTGGATGCTGTGTGCACACCACAGTTCATGCAGGATGCTCCTGTTGCAGGGAATGAAGCATCAGCAAGATCAGAAGTGAAACAAAGAGCTGGAAACAGAGCCTGAGAGAGTGGCTCTGCTGCCCCTCTTGCTTTCCTGGCACTGCCTCTCCATCCAAATTTACCCCATGTAAACCCAGAATAGGGACTGTTGGTTTCACTCATGCTGAGAGGAGGAAGAGTTGTGGGTTGGCTGTTCCCTCACTTATTCATGTGGCTATCGATCTTTGTTGTGAGTTTTGTCATCTCTTTTGTAGTTGTAGCAAGAAAATGTTCAATGGCTCAATGGTTCCAGTAATGTGAGAGCTTCTATTTCTGTACTCTCAGGAACATCATTTGAGTTTGGGATTGAGTCGCACAAACAGTAACCCATAAAAGAGGAGTTTACGGGTTGGATAACTGCCTCCTAACGAGGCACTAGATGAGCATAAAAATGATTGAGAGGTCTGATTCAGAATTCCTGGAGATGTAGTTTTCAGGTTTGGCCTATGCTGCAGTTCACCAGGTGGAAGCCAATGTATTATTGTGATTGCCATCCCAATAGTAAAATCCTCACCTAAACTAACTTTTCTAAACTATGTCTCTTCAACATCTGATGATTGGAGCCTATGAAATACAATTTTATGTGCTAAAAAAAGCAGCTGTGAGCATCTGTGGAGAGTTGTGGGGATTGTGAGCAACCTTTAATGCATTTCTTTGGTGTCTCAGTCAGTCTGACCCTATGTTTTTTGCACAAATATTGCCGTTGCTGGGAAGATTTGTATTTTCATTTATAGTATTTTTCCATTTTGTCCTGCAAATGTCCATTTAACAGAGGCACAGCAGAACTGGGAGAAGCTGGATGGGGGCTCTATGGATACAGTGGTTTCTCAGTGGCCACAGGTTTGCAGACGACCCGGGGCCTTTTCAGCAAGGGACACTTAAGAGATACAATTCCATGTGACCAGGAGGCACTGGTGTAAGGTCGAGATTCCTGTGTGAAATCAGGTGGAAAGTTGGAAAAGGCAAGCCTGAGAATAGCCTGGCTTAGGGAAGAGAGATGAGGGCACTGGGTTGGAGAGATGAATGAGTGCTTCATCTCCCTTCCTTCCCTAAGCAAAGCTGTTCTCAGCTAGTGCCTTTTCCAGCCTTCCATTTGATTCCATGCAGGAACCTGCTGAACATCCATCCCCCTTTCCTTCGGCTGTGTTTCCAGTTCAGGGGCTGTGCCTGCTCTTGGGGACACTCCTGATGAGCACAGGAGTGTGGTGGCACAGGGACAAGCCCGAGTGGTTGAGTAAATGGAACCAATAAAGATTTTACTGATCAAAAACCACAGCCAGTCGATACCAGAACAAGTTGACAGCCAGGGGGAAAGGCTTCAGCAACAGCATAATGGATTTGATTTTCTCTGTTTCCATCAATAAGGTGCCAAATGCATTTAGCACAGGCTGAAGGGGAGCTAATGGGGTATCTAACAGGCCAGCAAGGAAAGCCTTGCTGTTGTCACCTCTAGCGCCAAAAAACCCCAAACAAAGCAAGGTTAGTGTTTCAGCAGCCCATTAGTGTGACAGTATTATCCAGCTGTTAGCAAAAGTGTTACCTCAGCTGACATCTGATATAAATTTTAGGTGCTCCTATAGTTGAATCCTTTATTCTTCATGCAAGGTTTTTAAACTTTTTAAAGCTTTTTTTATTCCAGATGAATTCAACTGGAAATTTTGTTGCACCTAAAGCTAAATGTGCAACAAAACCTCCAGCCTAGATCAGTAACGTTTTTAAGCGGAAGCCAACAATACATTTCTCCTAAGTTGTGTTACAGGCAATATTCGGGTGACCTGGGGCTTTCCTTGGTGATGTTGGGAAGAAGGAAAGCTTTGGGAGAGCTACACCGCAGGCTTGTGTGTGCACAGTCAGCCCAGACCTGGTAACTAAATGGCCTGATCCACTGACACCTAAATCTAGGCAAATGCAAACACCTTGGAATCTGAGTCAGACCCCATCACTGAATTGTTAAGTCATGGCAAAAGCTGCCTTAAGATAAGGAGAATATGCTTTCTTCTAATGAATAGTTAATCTGTGATTAAAAGCTGCTTCACACTACTTTTGTGTGAAACCTGAATAAAAATCTCCGATTACAGAGATAAAGTAATTAGCACCTGTCTGTGTGTAATGTGTGCTGAAAAGGGGAAACATGGCACATGATGCTTGAGAAGTGCCAGGGCTGCCTCTGTATCCTGGATGTTTGAACCAGCATGTGTTTGCTTTTCCCTTTGCTAGGATTCAGTTTTGACACACGTGGTGAACTAGCTCAGCTTAATTAATTATATTTTGAATTACTGGGAGAAGTCAAGAATTGCTGGATCCATAATCACAAGGAATCTGAGCTTGGGGTGGAAGAATTTCAGACAACAGCAAGACTGAGAAATGCAAACTCTGTCTTAGTGCCACAGTGCTCGCTGTCCCAAAACTTCTGAGAATATGTGCCTTTGTCGTAAATAGCTCCTAAACATTCTGGTGAGCTTAATAAAATCCTGCCTTGGGCAGATGTCTTTCTTTCTACATGATAGCACTAATCCCAGTGTCGCTGCGTTGCGGGGGAATTCGGCTGCACTCTAATAAGAAGTTCTCCAGCACTTCTTCAGTAAGGGATGTTATGTAAGATGTGCAGCCCTAACAGAAAATCATAGGAGACAGGACTAAAAATGACCTTGGGAGGTCCTCTGATCCTGCCCTGCAGAGGTGGATGCTGCCAGTGCCAGCACTGAGTACAAGGGGTGTAAATTGCTGAGAGTGTAAATCCAACAGTGCCTTTTATCTTTTTTTTTTCAATAACCAAACAAGGTAGCTGAAAGGGGATGGATTGCAGTGATAGCATGTCTCTGTCATGAATATTAATATTGAGGTAATTAAATCAGATGACTAGGAATTCTAGGACAGGGAGATGGTTTGCATGTCATTGAATCTGCTCCCCAGTTAGCAGAGAAACCCTTTCCTAAACATGTGGAACTGCCAGGTAGTTACAGGAGGGTTTAGAGTGCCCCTTGCACAACCTTGGTTTTTATTTCCCATTTATTGAAAGATTATTTGTCACTGCAGTGTGCTGGGTGTGGATTTGAATGCCCAAAATCTGATTTGATGTGCAATTATTAAATTCCTGCCAGCACAGTGCAGGAATCTCAAAGGTCTTTTCCAATCTAGTTAATTCTGTGGTTCTGGAAGAGCAGCATCACAAATGGAGTTTGTCAAAGTAGGATATACCTGAACCAAACACTTGTTGCCACACATCAAAGTATCCCTACACCCAATGTGCTGAATTCTTTGCCCAGGTAAACTGTTGGTAGTTTCCCTCATTTATACCCTCAGGGTTTAAAATATATGCCTTGGGAAGTGGCTGACAAGGACTCTGAGGACCTCCTTGAGGAACATGGATACCAAAGCAGGAAGTATTGTTGGTAACAGCATCCAGGTGAATTTTGCACTATCACCAAGTCATGTTTTTCCATTTTATGGCCATGAGGATGTAAGGACTGCCTCAGAGCAGCCTTCTGTCCAGCTCTTGGGTCTCCCATTCTGTCTTTGCCTCAAATATTCTCTGTTGGATCAAATCCCTTCCACCTGCCATGTTGGGCTTGTTACTCCAGCTCCTATGGACAAGTAGAAAAGTAGGTTGGACCACTGGGTTTTTTTCTTCTGTGGGGTTCTCATCCCTTTTCCAGGGATCTAATAAGTTTGCAGAGAACCTCAGACTTTAGGATGTTCTCCAGTGCAGTCCCACGCTGCCTGTTAGTTGTAAACCTCCAAAAAAAAAAAAAAAAAAAAAAANACAAACCTACCAAACCCAGAAAAAAAAAAAAAGGAAAAATCAGAATTTAACATGACATCCTCACCCATTCTAAAACAGCAGAGGATAATCTGACTTAAAGAATATTATTAATTCCATGCTAGACTGAGATCAGGCATAGTCATATAAAAATGATAAAACCAATGCACAAATATGCCTTTGGCAGCAACGTAAGTGTCTGATAAAGTTTGACATAACCCCAAAATATCTCCTTGCTTCAAGAGCGTGGATATCAAAAGAAAAAGATCAGCTACGTAAATATTGATGTTCACTTACAACATGTTAGAGTGACACATGTGGAGAGAGGGTGAATTGTCACTGAATTTCCCCAAAAGCAAGATATTTCTGTGTCTCTAATAGTTCAGAAAATAATTTTATTTCAGCCCTGGAATGAAGCACCATGTGTTGATCATGTTCTCAATGATGTTAAGAGCACAGGAAGCTCGAGGAGGGAAGCTCGTTTGGTAGTAACCCATTCCTGAGAATGGGAATTTTTCCAAACTGTTATGTCCTTAGCAATGCCTCACAAGGGAAGATGGGAAGGAGTGCGAATCATGTAACCAAGAGGTCCACAGAGGCAGTAATGGCATGAGCCAGCGACTGTCCTGTTTGCACAAGTTGTTCCGGAGCAGAAGAAATGAACCGTACAGGTCATCTCATAAACACTTTTAGGTTTTGTCAAACAATTTTGCTTGGTTTGGGTTTTTTAAAGTTTGGTGGCAGTGTTTTACTTCATGTGTTTTCAGTTTCTCCATCTCCTATGTCCTTGACTGACTTTTCTGCTCATTTTTCATCTAAGCTCATAACATACCAGCATAAATATATTAACAGATCCTGAAATATATATGCGTCTAGTCTATGTGTTAAGAAGACTCACATACATTAGGATTTGCCTGCTCAAGTCTTTGGTAGATGACCTAATTTTCGCTTTTAATCAGATTACAAGAGGAGATTTAAGTAACTGTTTCACACTTTAGAAGGGTTAAGAGGCACAGATTCCAGACCAAATCCTCTGTTGGTAGGAACTGGCATTGGGAAGTCGAGAACTGAGACTGAGTTGTGTGGTTTGAAGCAACAGGGATCTCTGCTCTGGACTCCCAACAGACAAGTGAAGGAATAAAGCTAAGAGGCAGACATTGCCAAGAGGTGTGTGTTGTCTGAGGAGATAAGGAATGCTCAGCCAGGAAATCACAGAAAGCCTGAAGCTGAAAAGAATCCAGAGGGGAGCTCGCACCGAGGGAACTGGTGGGCACAGCTGGGAATTTGGACTTGAGCACAAAGTCCAAACCCGTGCTGACACAGCAGTGAACTTATAACCAAGGAGCTTGGAGCTGGCCAGTGCCAGAGGGAGCCTCGGGTCCAGCCCCTCTGACAGGATTGGTGCTCAGGAATCATCTCAGGTAGAAAACAACAGAGGGAAGGGTTGGGATGTGCTGGGAGCCGGTGCCTGTGCTGACGGCAGTGACGGTGAGGGAGCTCCCGCAGCTCCTCCCAGGAGTGCCTGTGCTGGGAAGGAGCTGATTTGGTGGGAGGGCCCCTGTCGTAAGGAGTTAATTGAATGAGCTGTTCATCTCCTAAGTGCTCATCTGAGCCGGGCTCTGCGGCTCTCCAGAGATGCACCCATCACTAACTATGAAAATCCTCACGCAGCAGAGCGCACAGAACCTCAGATTACCTCTTCCTCTTTTATTGCACACTGCTATTTTTATCCAGTGCCTGGCTGGGCATTAATCATCTTTGACAAATTACTGTGTGTTGTCTTCATGTTGTGTTAATTCCCGTGCATATTTTAGCCCATTGCAGTCTCATAAGAGCAGTAAGTGACACCTTATTCCCCTTATTTTATGGGCAGGCTGCAGTAGTGATGAGGTATCAGAGGAAATTGATGCCCAATCTCATCTGTCAGTTTAAACCAGTGAACAGCTGTGCTGTCAATGCAGCTTTGCAGGGCTGTATCAGCCATCAGCACTGCCCCAATACCCATGGATTCTATACCATCAATCATCAATTTTGCTAATTACATGGCAATGTGAGTACAAATGTGTAGATGGGAATTGACATCGCAGAGGAAGTTGAGTGGATCACTGAGTCAGGAACGAGTACATGTGGCATTCCACCTACATACAAGGAGGTGCAAGAGTCGCAGCAGCTTTTCTGCACCTCTTTTCTTACACTTGAGTGCTACATTCCTAGACATGTCTCTCTCTTAGATCCAGGACCTTAAGAGCAGCAATTCTTTGTGACCCAAGAAATGTGTGATGGTAAAGCTCGTGGGTGCTTTTAGTGCCAGATCAGGGATCTCTTCTTATGTCAAGTTCTTGGGAGCAGACTGGGAGTGACTCACGTTCTTCACAATGCACCAAAGGTTGCACTCGTGGAGGTCAGTGAGTGACTGGGCAGCAGAGCAAGCAGGGTTTGCTCTTTGTGCAGTTCTGAGGGCAGAGTGGGGCAGCAGCAGCACGTCCCTGGTGTGCGGGGGAGAGGAGGACACGCTGTGACCTGCGCTGTGCCCTGGCTGGTCCTTGCTGTCAACCAGCTGGGAACCTCCCAGGCCCTGGGCACACACACACAGCTGCTTCCCAGCCCAGCCCCAGCTGTGGCACATGGCCTGGCAGGAGCTGGGGTGGATACCACGAGCTGCTGTGCTGCCCGGGGAGGCTGTGTGTGCCCCAGAGCCCCGGGACGGTGCGAGGGGTCCCTCTGACCCCGGCTGCCTGCACAGCACCATCTGCTGTCCCTGGGCTCTGCAGCACTGACCCAGTGGGATAATGCATTACCCCTGTGGAGCGTTTCCAAGTGGGGGTGGTTTGGGAGGAGTCAAGCCTGTGTTGTCTTTCTGTGAGATTCTTTGGGTCTGAGAAGGGACCACCTTAAGGTGCAGCGGTTCAGAATCTCAAGCAACAAGGAATTGACCAATTCCAGGATCAGTGTTGTTTGCTCTGCCCTGGGAAGAGCAGAGTGGGATCTTCCATGGATATTTGAGAGAGGTAATCTGCTGTGAGTACAAGTGAGAATGTGGCGCAGGCTCTGGCACTGGTAAACACAAGCAGATCTCTGTGGATAATACGAGTTTTTTTCTGTTTGATTTTTTAGAATCAACCTTGTCCTATGTTAGGCAGCTGGAGGCCAGAGTAAGACAGCTGGAGGAGGAAAATCGCATGCTGCCCCAGGTGGGTGACAGCCCCGCGGGAGTGCCCGGGCTGCAGAGGGACCAGCAGCCCTTGTCCTTCCTGCATTGAACACTCAGATAACCAAAGGCTCTCACATCTGTTTGCTCATCTTGCTGTGTTTGAGTAGGGGATTCATTTAAGGCTGTGACAATGCTTTCATTAAAGTTTTTCCTTTTCAGGCTTTGATACCTTGTTAAGAAAATTTCCTGGAAGCCGCTACTTCTAATTAATTAATTAATTAATTAATGGGCTGGGAATCACAGTGAACTGACCCTTTGCATTCTGGTTTTATTCCAAGAGGTTCTTGTTAAAATATCAACTACTTTTTATAGTTAGCCAAAATATTTTGCTCTAAAAGCACAAACATTATAAGCAATAATTGGGTTATATTATTTTTTAATACTTCAAAGACTATATTAGCTACAGTAATGCAAGACTGAAACTCAGATGAATAAATAAGCAAATGTGATGTTAAAGGTTTTCCTAACATGTTCCTAAGAATGAAAAATTTGAAAGTCTGGTACAAATGAATCAAAGACACTTGTAATTTTCATATATGCACATGCTTACTATAATATATTCCTATTATATTTCATTAAATAATCCTTAGAAAAGTCCATCAGGTCTTCAAATGAAGTTGCCCACTGGAAAAAAGAAAAGAAGTTGGATTTTGTTTAAATCGAACATTAGTCATTGATTTGATGAAGAAAAGTGGGGTTTTTTTTGGATTTAGTACCATTGTTTGACTGTAAAATCGAAGGTAACAGTCATATAGTAAGAAATAAAATCCACTGGCTCAGATTTATTGCCAGATTTTAAGTAAAGTCTGGTGGCTTTTCCCCTCACCTTTCATATGACAGTTGGAAGGGCCTCTGCAGCTCTTTGCTTGGTGACCTTGGGCACTTTGCTTCTCTCTACCCTAATTTTGGATCTGGAAAAGAAGGACAACAAGAAATGTCTACTCATTAACATGTAAACAGTTTTCACTATGAAAGAAAAAGGTTGATCCTCAGTGATAACAAATATTTTCTTTTCAAGAATGGTTCTCAGGGCAAATGTTAACAAACCCACCCAGAAATGCTGTGTGGTTTGTCTTGGGTCTGGAACAACACTGGAAGATAAATTGTGCAGAACATTCTTCATGGGCCAAATCTTTAGAAGTATTTGTGTGTTTTATGTTCGATTTGTCTGAGTTTCAGGTGCTGAGGCAGAACCCACAAAAAGCATTCCCAAATCCTACCAAAGCCTGAAACACCCACACTGTGTGTGTTGTGTTCAGTGAAAATGCCTTGGCTAGGGTGCCAAACCAGAGCACAGTGCCTGTGGAAATAGCCTGGCACCTAGGCCTGTAGCTGTTTCAAAAACCACTGAAACAAAATATGCTGAGGGTAGGATTTTGAAGGGGAAGAGCAAGGTGAGCAAGCCTGGAAACTACTTTTTGTTTTCAGTCGGGTCAGTTTGTCTTACATGTGGTTTTGTTGGCACAAGGATCTGCGGTATAGTTCTGAAAAATCTCATATCTCTGGGTACTTCATTCTAAGACTTAATGAGTGGCAGGAGTTCACATTTCCTGGCGTATTTTACTCTTTCTCCTGGTTGAAGTCATGTCTTTGGGGAGAGGGAGGAAGTGTAGACACCGAGTTATTGTAACTTTGCACTCATCACCTCGGTGTTACATTTGCCTGAGTTTGTTTTGGGGGTTTGTTATTCCTGTGGGTCCCATCTAGAATGTGCTCACCTCATTGGTGATCAGACCCTGTCACGAAAGCAAGGATGTAGGATGGAAATGCATAAACTCTTGGCACTGGTTTGATTCCATTTAATGGGAGGAATGGGAGTTTGTTGGGCATGAAGCTGAGCCAAGTGCTTTTGACAAATAAACTGAAAATCTACAGCAAACTCTGCAACTGATGAAGGTTTTTGGCACAGCCCTTATTCATTTACAGTGCCCTGCCTTAAAATTTTAGGAGTGCCTCAGTGAGAGATGCCTTTTGCTTTTTGGATAGCCCCTCCCTGATGGGGTGCTGGAGCACCGGGAGAATTTGGGAATTGTAGGATTGCACTTAGGAGAGAGGTGACAACTCACATTAGTTAGTGTGACACCTCTGCTGAAGAGCCCTGGCCTTGTCTCAGGATTTTTTCTCTCCTCCTGCCATGCTTTTCTTCTTTTTCCTCTCTGCTTTCAATGTCCTTTCTTCTCCCCCTTTCCTGCTTATGTGTCACTCATGGAAATGCACTGACACATTTGTCGACACCTCTCCAGACAAATCATTCTGTTCCTCTGTCACTTACATGTGGTTCTTTTCCAATTTCTTTTGCTTTGCTTGTCTCCCTCCGTATGTATCTGTTTTCTTTTCAATATCCCACAGACCTCTAATGTAAAGGTTTTATTAATATTTAGTGGCAAGAGCATTTCCAAAGCAAATGGTTTTAAGTGCTGCCATCACTGTTGAAATGGAACCTGAGTTTCAGCTCACTCTGCTATACTGAAGAGCTGCTTTGTCAGGGGAATTGCAGTACCACCACTGAGTCAGTATTTTAGTTTGATCAGGTAATAGAAAAGGTATAAAAATAGGAATATTCACTTAATCCTGCTAATGTCTCTTGCTGTGCTGCACAGTGTTTGAGAAGGTGGTTCAGAGCATAGGAGGGGGTTGCAGGTTTGGTGAGAGCTGTTCTTTTTTGTTGCTGTTCTGTTTTCCTTCTCTCCAGAAACAAGAAACAAGAAAAAGACCCTTTCAGTTTCTGGCCACAAACAGGACTTTTGAGCAAGAAAGCAGATACTTTCCAAGATTTATGGCACGCAGCTGGGTCTTCTGTTGGGAATGCCAGACAGTGCTGGCTGTGGCCGGGCCAGGGGGAGCAGCCTCCACTGGTGCTCCTCAAACGTTCCTGTGGGCAAGCAGGGCCTGGGCACTGCAGGGCTTGAGCAAGAACGTTTCTGGTTTTCTGGATGGAGTTCAGGCCAGAATTGTTCCCTGTAGGGCTGGAGCAGGAGCAGCACATGAGCTCTGGCAGTGCCTTCTGCTGACTCAAAGCACACATGGAACTGCAGCACCACTGGGGATTGGATTGTGCAACTGACATTGCAAAGCAAAAATGCAGCATCAGCAGTGCTCTAACACATACAACGTGTTGACCCTGGCTGGAAGCCAGGTGCCCACCAAAGCTGTTCCATCACTGCCTTCCTCAGCTGGTCAGGAGAAGAAAACACAGCAGAAGGCTCATGGGTTGAGATAAGGACAGGGACAGATCACTCCCTAGTTACTGTCATGTGCAGAATAGGCATGGCCTGAGAAATTAGTTTAATTCATTACCACTGTAATCAGAGTAGGATAATGAGAAATAGAAACTAAATCTTAAAACACCTTCCCCTCACCCCTCCCTTCTTTCCTGGCTCAGCTTTATTCCTGATTTTCTCTCTCGTCCCCATCAGCAGCGCAGGGTGGACAAGGCATTTTTTCCTCCTTAAACATGTAACTCATCTGCACTGAGCTGCGGGGCTGAGAACTGGAAAGTCATCCCTAAGGCCTCCCCGTTACTGAAACCCTAAATCTTCCCCTGCCACTGAAATCTTGTCACACCAGTCCACTACACCAGGACGTAACACCTATGCTGTTGTAATGAAGATAACTCAGTGATAATTAATAAAGTACCTAGGGATCAAAGACTGGATTTGGATCCCAGTTGCAGCTCCCTGGGCTGTGACATCCCTGTTATGTCAGTGAGTAACTTCAGAGGTCTGGAAAGAGCAATGTCCTCCCAGACTTGCTGTGGTCCATGACTGCTCCCCGTGCCTTATGCCGGGGGAAGCCAGATCAGGATCTGGCATCCACACGTCAATTAGCTGAAGATATCCCTGAGTTTTTGTAGGGGTGCTATTTCAGGGCTGATCAGCTCAGCTGAAACACTCTGGGAATGTGGACATCTGTCATATAATGACAGTGAATGCATTTACAGAAGACAAATTTGGCAAGTCACCCAGTTTAAATTGCTTCAGTTCTTATTTGTTTCATGGGAGGAGGAGACTTCTTTGTCCTTGTAATTCGGCTTTCCCTTTCAGTGAAGGGGAGGGGAAACATTGCCAGGATGCTGCAGACAAGGTGCCACTGGGGCTGGAGTTGGGATGCAGGGAGTGAGCTCCTGGCTGCCGCAGCACAGGACCAGGAGGCAGCTCTGGTTGAACTGGAGCCCTTCTACTCCCTCTCACCTGGGCTCTTCTGCCTCTGTTTCCTCATTCTTGTCTTTCCAAGGCTTCTGGTCCTTTTCCATCTCTTTTTGCTGTATTTCTTTCACTTGTACTTGCTTTAGGGCCTTTTGGGGGGATTTACATCCTTGTTAGTCCATTCCAGTCCTGGTATGTTAAACTGGGAAATGGCAGGCATGACTCTTGGGCACACATTAGTTTATTTTTAAGCTCTTCCAAAATTTCCATTTCCTTCTTTCTTCCCCCTTGCATTGGATTATCACATTTTATTTCAACCCATTTCCAAATCTTTCAAAAACCTTTCACTGAGATCTGTATTTTTTTATTTTCCCCCTTCGTGACATTTTTTAATTCTAAATCTAATTAGATGGGAACTGTTGGGTTAGTGTTTTTTTTCCTAAAATCCGTGTCACTTACAGTCCCACGGTCCCTTCCTTAGCATGTAGAACAGTGAATCCTTCAACCAAAATGTAATTAAAAGCCATTGAACAAACTGATGTTTACTAATCATGTCATCAAATATTTACAGAGAGAAAGTGAATCAAGAGCATACACCCNTCCCCAGTAAATTAATAGGATATTAATTAGGTCTTCCAGTTCCAGTTCCAGCAACTGACATTCTGGGCAAGAGTGTCCATTGTGCTTGGCAGGGGAGGGCTGGAAGACAAGAGCTCATCAGCTTCATGTTACCAAGACACAAATTCAAGAAAAAATTGGTGTACAGAAAATTGCAGTTCTCAGAGGACAGATAGTAGGTTTTTTTCCAGTTATAACTCTAAAAGTTAAATTTAGACAAAAAATTACTTTGTCCTCAGGATTTTCTGGTAGGCTCTACGGAATCTTCTAGATTTTACATGTGTGGCCTCCAAGGTTTGGAACTGCCACAGGCCAGAACCTTTTTCTCTTGCTTGTTCATTGACAGAAGAGTTTTCTGAAGGGCCTGCTGGGAATGGCTGTTTCTGAGGAGATGTAGCCAGCAATGGTTTTGGCCACTCAGAAATCTGAGTGTGCCTCCAACCCACTGTGAGAGTGTGTGGATATTGGCAGCAATATCCTGGAGAGGTTTCTGCTGAGATCTTTGAGGACAGGTGAAAAACTGCTGTGTTTGAAGATTGTGTATTTTAATTGACAGGAATGTTCCCTAAAAAATGTCACTGTTTTCTTTAGTGTGTTATTAATCCAGAAGAGTAACATGCCTCAGTTACTGCATTCTGATTTTTTTTCTCCTGCCTGTTTGAAACAAGCTGACAAACACGGTCTGTGTTTGCTTTGAGCCATACAGGGAAATTGAGGGCTGTGGAAATCAGGGAAAAAAGCTTTGAAAATCAGGTAGTGATTGAACTGGCATGGCATCTACCCAGCAGGAAGAATCTGCTTCCCAGTAAACCACTTGCCTCTGGAATAAGAGGCTGCTGCAGAATGAGGTAGGGCTTGGATGGTGAGTGAACAGAGCAGTGCCCAGCAGGCAGGAAAATCCTGCTTTCTTGGAAGCTTTGATGAGGTGACTGTGAGTGTCCTTGGGGCAGCCATGGACTGCTTTTTCTTTCCTGGCTCTCTCCCTGCGTGCCAGGCACCTCCAGAGGGGCTGGCACATGGACTCCCACAGACTGAGCTGAACACTGGGCTGGTCACTGCACTGCTTTTCATTCATGACTGTCCTTACCAAAAATACAGATTGAGAAAATGAAGCTTTCTACTGACTTAAGTAGAAAAGCTCATGATTAATTCTCTCCATCACAGAATACCCTGTTCTACACAGGGGTCTTTATTCTGACCCTGACCAGGGTACAGTGCGGGGTTTGCCTCTGGCGCTGTGGGAAAATGGCCTGAGTAGTAATGTTTTGCAGTTAGTGTGAGTGAAATGCTAAATTTCCATTCATCTGGGCTCTTTGTTAGGTGATATTACAGGGCTGAGTCAGATTTCCTGTTCTTTCTATTCACTAGAGTCACGTTTTGGCATTAGATATTTTGTAGATTTACTTCTAACAGCAAATGGATCTGCGCATTCAGGGATTCTTACCCTTGTGGGAAGCCATGCACAGAATGTAGTGTGGGTTTTACCTGCTCTCTGCAGTGGGATGGCCTGCACAGAAATCCATGTGGATTTCAGAAGAGGCCATGTGCACACCGCTGTACTTGGGCACAAGGGCTGGCCAGGGCCAGTAGGGAAGGATGGTTGTGTGGGATGAGCAAAAAGTAAATTATTTCTCAGGTGCTGATGTTATACAGTGCTGTTAGTTCACAATTACTCCAGATGTTTAAAGTTTATAGAGATTTCAGCACTACAGAGCTATGACTTAATCCCACCTGTCCAATTTGGATCCATGTCCACAGTTTGTTACTGGATAAGAAATGAAAAAGTCTGTCACACAGAATACTGCTTCCAGTGGCTGGATGCAGGCACTGTGTGGAGCTAGGGAAGAGGAGGAAGGGGGCAGATTTCTCTTCCCACCCTCAAGGTCCTGCTCAGGATCCCATTGTACTCCAGGCTGGGCAATGACAGGGGACTCAGTGCAGGGACACCAAGGCCAGGTTTTGGAAGTTGAAACGTGTCCGTGCTCCCCCCTGGGAAGAAACAGAACTGTGCCAGAGGCTCTGCAGACCTCAATTCCTCATCTCACAAGGCCCCATGTGTTCAGACACCACCACTTTGGCAAAGTGCCTTTTCCTCCTGCTTTGCTTCACTGCCTCAGGAACTCCTAACAGCAGTGCTGGAGAGTCTCCAGCTCACAGGGCCCATGCTCAGGCTGGGCATCCCCATCATCCCCTGGAATAAGCTTCCTCTGAGGGAGGCAGAAGCTTCACTGCCTCAGTGGAGTGACCTCACCTGACATGAGATGTCCCTTAGCAGAGGAAGGGCCTTCAGGGCTGCAAAATCTGCCTTACTTTTTTTAAGAAAAGCTTATGTCTCTTATCAAGGACAGAGAGAGGAAGGAGAAGGATGTCCACAGGGAAAATACTAATTTTCAGTCTCCTACCAACATGTGCTAGCTGCTTGAAGCGGTGTATTCACAAGTTTCTCATTCTCGTGAAAGGAGACAAAAATGTGCTACATATGGCAGGGAAGAGGCTGTGGAACACAACTGCCTGGAGGATGGCTTGAACTTTGAGAGCAGCACGACTTGCAGGAGGTTTGGATTTTACTGTGTTCAGGAGGCTTTACATGTGCAGTCCATACTCATTTTCTCACCATTTTAATGGCATTTCTATTTTCTATTCAAAACTGACCAAAATCTTTGCTGCCTCTGGAGTTAGTAAAGAAACAGAATACCTTAACTGATAAAAGCTCCAAAGCTGACAGACTGAATTTATCCTAACTCAGACTTGTTACAATCTGCTTTATTACCCCTTTTCCTTCAACTTTCATTTCCTTTCTCAAAGTGCAGCATGAAGTCTGGCCAGTCACTGACAGATCTATAAATCCTTCCCAAAGCAAAATCAGTCCTAAACCCCCTCCATACCTGACAGCAAACTGGTCCTGGTCATTGCTGGGGGGATTACAGGACGCTGCCCTGTACAGCCCCAAGTATGTGCTGTTATCAGCCTGGTTACGAGATCCATTAGTGCCCACCCTAATGGATTACATGGATCCAGCACTTGGCAGGAGGACAAGTTCGTGTATGAAATGAGGTTTCAGATTCAGACTTAAAGTACCTTTCTATGTTTTTTGTGGTTTGGTTTTTTTTTTTTTTGTTTGGGTTTTTTTGTGGTTTTTTGTTTTTTTGGGGTTTTTTTGGGGTTTTTTTGGGGTTTTTTTGGGGTTTTTTTGGGGTTTTTTTGGGGTTTTTTTTTTTTTTTTTTTGTTTGTTTGTTTGTTTTTTAAATATGTGAGGTCCAGTCCTGCAGATGACTGTGGGAGTCAAGTCGATGTTTTGGGTGGTTTGGGAGGGTTTTCTCTGCCTCTTTGTGCTGCTCTGGCACCATTGGTTACAATGGCCTTAGCATATCCCAAGAGCATTAGGAACTTGCTTTGGACTGGGTTACTTTCTAATGAATTTTCAGCCAGACTGGATCTGTGAAGTTCAGCATCATGTGTTTGCTCTGTGCCCTTTTTCTCCCACACATACCTTCATCTTTCCTATTGTTTAGATTAGAGACACCCCCCAAAAACTGCACTGTGCTATGTGCTTGCTCAGCAGGGAAAATGACTGCACGTGGGGCACCGATCCTCATCAGAGGCTCTTTCCACTGTCATTATTTTTCCTTCAGAAACGCATTTCCCACACATTCCAGCAGGAATTACCACTACATTATTTCTTAGTGTTTCCTATGTTTTTTGTTACTCTTTAAGGGAGGAAATTTCCATTCCTCGGTCTTTGAAACGTTTTGCTTCTTTGTATTTCTCAATTTTTTTATACAAAGTTCTGCATGAGGAATGAAAGGGAAGAGCAGGGCAGGTTGGGAGCAGCTTGGGAGTGGGGCTGGGGCGATCCCTGAGGCTGCAGCACTCACATTGCTGCCCACGGATGCAGCAGGGGTATTTTTAGCACTCCTCCACAGCCGCCTGCTTGCTCAGGTTACCTCACTCCAGGAGATGCTTCACATCCTGCAGACCTTGAGGTGACTGGGCTGGATGAGTTCAGGTAGCTTGCATCTTTTTGGCAGTGTCCTGAAGAGCCCTTCCTGGTGTCCACTGGGAGGACAAAACCCCTGAGGTTGTCACTGCTGGGGACAAGTTGACATCTCTCAGGCCAAGGGGGCCGTGCCCTTGCCTGGAGGAGCTGGAGACAGGGAAGGAGTGATCTGGCAGCCTGGAGCTCCTGGCTCCTTCCCTGATCGGCTGCAGCTCAGCTCGTGTTGCAAACCTCACAGCAACATTCAAAAATGTGAGTTCCACTGAAGGAACAACCTCCAGAATTACATAGATAAAATTAGACCTTCTCAAAACCTTCCTCTGAGAAATTATCTCTCTAAACTTTGTAGCGCTTCTGTGAAGTCATGTACACACATAAGAAATTTTGTTACTACGTCTTGATTTTTCCAGGAAGATGCCCTTGAGGGCCAGAGCGTTTGGGTGACACTCGGCAGTGCCACCCACGCTGCATCAGGGTGCCCTTGGTTACTGTGACACGGAAAGAGGGGGGCTTTGGAGTAACACATGCCTTCAGGGCTTCTCAGCCTTTTGCAAAAGAGCAATAAATAACTGACATCTGCTTTAATCAGTGACCAAGCCTTTTGTGTATTAAATAGTGTTTAATTTTTTGCGAAGGATGCCATTAGGATGCCAGGAGGGGCGGAGGGGAGTCACTGCTCTGCAAACGAGCCAGCCAACATCAGTGGACATGGCTCAGCCTCTCAGCAGTCTGACTCAGTGGTAAATGCTCTGAAGGTAACGCTGCTCCTCTGGTACAGTCCATGCAAAACGTCCTGTCTGTCCCTCAACACGTGTGTATTGTCCTGGCAACATCCCTGTGGGCACCACCGCGATGTTACCGTCATGAGTGGGATTGTTTTTGTTTGTCACTCATTGCATCTGTGGACTGTGTGTTTCCTGGGCAGGGTCCAGCCCTCACAGCCCTGTTGATTCCAGCTGTAACTACGCTCCACGTTACATTTGTAATTTTTCTTTGAAGCTGGAAGTGGTGTTTTGCTGAATAAGGAAGTCTTTCATCAAGTGTGCATGTTTGTGCTCCAGTGGAATACAAGGGATTCCTGTAACCTGTGCAGAGAGAAACACCTTCATGCAGAGATAAAGCCAAGGCACGTATTATATTTGTGTTAAAAATAGCAAAGACCACAATCCCAAGGTCCGTGTTGAAACTCCCTTGGGAACAGATGTGTTTTACCTTGAAGTCAGGGCTGGATTGCAAAGGACTGTGTGGCATTGATACACAGCAGTTGACACAAGTAATCAGAGGGTCAAGCTTCAAGTTCTCCCTTTGGTCAGCAGTAAAACTGTTGCAATTAAAGAAACTTTGAAAGTGTTTCAAGATCTGAGGTTTGTGGGGTGAGACAACAAGTGGCTGAGTTCACTGTCCCACTGCAGCGCAGGCACCAGTGGTGTCCGTGTTCCTCTGGAGGGGAATAAAACTGAGAGATGAGCAGAGTGAGGACTGTGTATTCCTCTCTCCCAGTGCTAGCTCACTTGTGGTTGTCTGGGGCTTTGGGCACCTCTTATGTCCTGTGCTTCACTCATTTCTAACCTGCTTTAGGTTAACTGGGTTTTTTCCCCCACCTATACAGGTGTTGCAGGGACATACTTGGAGGGGGAAGGTTTGCCTTCTTTCTGGAAAGGACTTCTGTAGACGTTTGCTCTGGTTTTGAGCTCAGCAGTGTTTTTGACTTGCCTGGACATCCGAGTTCCTCTGCAGGGTGATTATGTCCCTCAGGCCGGGTGACACTGGCTTCTCCTCAATGGAGCCAAGCACAAATTACAGCAATCAGATCCCTTCCTGTAACACAACCCCAGGACACAGCAGCACTTCCCTGCAGCCACCTCGCCTGTTTTCCTGTATCCAGAGGGAAGAGGCAGCAGAGAGTGCCCCAGCCCCTCTCCTCATGCCCTCACTGGCAGGTCCCCTCTGTGGTGTCCTCCCCAGACACATCCCTGCCAACAGCCCTCTGCCCAGGAGTGCACTGGTCTCACCCTCATACAACATTCCCAGCTCCCCAGGAGTGTCTGGTTCAGAGTGCTCCAGGTCTTCTCTGCGTCTTCCATATATTTCACCTGCTGCTGCCTAGAAAATAAAGCTATGCCGGGTAATTTTGTCAAGAGATCGTGTGTCATTATGGAAAAAAGCCTTTTGTAGTTTTCTCTTAAAATCCCCGTTGGCAAAGGCTCTTCCCTGAAGAGAGCATTTAACAAGGTGCTTTTGACAACCTGTAATAACAGCTGGTCTGTGTAAGTGAAATATTGGAACAACAGCTGACACTTTGCTTGCTGAAATGGATTGATAAGAAATACACAGAGTTTAGTTCAATATGATGTGAAAGCTGAGCTTTAAGTTCACTAGGAGGTACTGCAGCAATTGATATAAATGAAGTGTTGTATCCAAATGAAGAGTGAGCTGTCAGCTCACAGACTGCCTGACTTCCCCATGCCCAGTCAGGGATCAGACCCTGCTGTTTCCCAGGGTGGACACATGGGTTTGGTCCCACATTTCTAGGGAATGCACAGTCTGCAGAATCAGGTGCAAGAGGAAGAACCAGCCAGCATCAGGAGCCTGCTTTTCTGTACCAATTTGGCAACTTGGAATTCCTGCAACAAAGAAATAGTCTCTGGTACAAAACCTCATTGTTAGTGCAACCCACTTGTGCACAGCAAGAAATCTAAAGAGAAGGAATATGTTTTAAAGGGACATTTCCATTAGAAAAAAAGAGGAGGGAGTTGTTAAAATAGTGCTGTTGCTTTTCTGGCTTTGAAAAAAATGAAAAAAGTATTTTTAAAATTGCCTGGAATCTCCTGCTGGTGGAGGAAGTGGGGAACAAGAGCAGAGCTTTGCCATGCAGCTGGTTGGCCAAGGCTCTTCCATGAGCTGCTCCACCAGGCAGGAGGGTTGGAAGGAGAAGTTGTCACATGTGTGTTCCCATGCCTGGGCCACTTGTATCTGACCAAAGAGCATGTGGTGCTCCACAGAGATTGGCTTTGCACTGAGACAGCTGGAAAAATGTGCAATGTGAGTTTAAGGTGTTTAATTTTATATTCTATATTGAGCCTGGAAACACCTGAAGATGCAGAGTAATCTTTAAATGCTGACAGTATGCCCTTGAAGATTTTATATGGAAATTACGTCAATTACTGTTTCTGTAATGCAATTACTGTTTCATTAGGAACACTGTAGTGTTAATATGTGGGTTATTATTGATCAGAAAAATCCATGTGTATAATGTATCTGGGATAAAGTACTGTATGACTCAGCTGACCTGAATTTATCCTTCATAAGGATAAAACTTGGCAAATGTGAAGCCTGGCAGCCTCAGTTTCCCCACTTGAACAACAGCCCTTTTGTATTTTTCTGCCTGTGATATTCCTTCACAATTTATGGATAAAACCCCATTTTGTAAGTCATACATATTTAATAGTAATCCATAAAAATTATTGCGATGTAAATAATACCACTTCTAAAATGCTCAATTTGACATTATCACTTCATTTGTGTAAATCTCAGATTTATACCTGAATCCCACCTTGTCCCTTTGTTCCCCAGCCATTCAAAGCTCTGTTGCTGGCATTGAAATGCTCCCTGTTCCTCTGACTTTTATAATCTGTGCCTGATTTGACTATTGATATATCATTATACTTTTTTAATAGTTGGTTATTTCCTTTCTGGTTTTGTCTTCTCTTACACCCACCCAGTCCGTGTTAAAAGCAGAGTGGATTTGTGATGAACTAATCATAATGTTTCTTTTCTTTTGCATTCTCCTTGCAGTTCCTGCCAGGCTGTAACTCAGTGTTTAGCTGCAGCCTGATTCACTGTGGGTGTTTCATAGGAAACATTTGCCATGACTTCTTTTTGCCTGTGAAAACAGTGGAATGATGACAAGTTTCATTTTGAGCTCCAGAATTTTGATGCATGGTGTTGATTGGTACCAAAATACAATTTGGTACCAAAATATTGCAAAACGCAAATATGGATGTGTAATTCATCAAATCATCAGTTTTGTGGTGGTACATGATCATGATCATGCTGGTATTTTATTAAGATAATAGAGGTGAGAATTCTCTCCTCAGGATATACATATGGAATTCGTGCCTCCTCATCAACAATGTGTTTGGGAATGGTTTTGCTTTGTATTTATAAGCTTGTAGTGCCTTTTGAGAATGTAGCCACATGTGGCAGCAGGTTTAGAAGTAGTTCATGGTGTATTAGTGAGCATGGGAGTAATTCCAAAGCACAGGAATGTCTGGAGGGGTGTTATTCATTATTTTTCTCAGGTTACTGGGAAGTTTTGTTTGCAATTCACTTGGGAAAGGAGGCCAAGGGAAGGTGAGATACACCAGTTGGGATTAGGGGTGTAGCTGGGCAGGAGGGCTGAGGGAGCTGATATTTCCGTGGGTATTTCCTGCTGCTCAGGGAGTCCCACAGGGCTGGAATGCTGCTGCAGCCAGCAGATGTAATTGCTCTCACCTGCAGTTGGGTGTAGGTTCCTGCCTGGCTTCCAGGGACATTCCTGCATCCTGGCACTCTGCTGTGGTGGGAGTAAACTAAAAATTAATCTCCATGGCTGCACTGTGAGCCTCACAGCTGTCCTTTAGCTGAGGTATCTGCTGAAATTTGGAATGATTTTGAGTGACATTTTGACCCCAGCTTGTCACTTTTGCTTAGGAGATGGGCTCTCTTGTGTGGTTTTGTCCCTTCCTAGCAAGCAGGGGTCACCCATTCAGTTGGAAATAAAGGACTTTGGGAAGTGTCACCTCCTAGTTTATTACTGTGTCAGCATTAGCTGCATGGTAAATATTGTCTTAATATCTATTGACAAGAAAAATTGTTGAAAGTCATGGGTAGGTGCAATGTGCCTTCTCACAAAAGCTGTCTAGGAGACCTTCCTCTTTGTTAGTATTAAGTTAGGAAAATCAGGAACCAGAGGCTGGAAAGAATAGTCAGATCCAGCCTGGCTGTGCCACAGACGCCCAATTTAGGAGGTGTCACTGAACCCCCGTTTTTCATGCTCTCACCACTGCAGTGTTGCACTGCACAGCAAATGTGCCTAAAGCACACGTTTAAATGATGGTGACTTGGGATTTCTGGCTGCAAGATTTTGGTCATATGGCAAATTTGCAATGTTTGGCCTGCAATGTGCACCCATTGGAATTAAAGACAGTTTCCTTTAAAGACTTGTGTTTGCCAGGCCCTGTGCTTTAACACTGTAGTCATATTGTTTCAGTCTAAAGTATTTTTGGTTTTCTTGTTTACACTCAGGTTTTCTTCAGCAAAGACTCAGAGAAACTGGGTTATTTTCCCATCTCTTGCACAGAATCACAGTAGGACCTTGGATTTGTTCTGCCTTTGCTCATTGGCTATAAGAACTACCTTTTCAGGATGTCAGCTTCCCAGGATCTTTGTCTTTATTTAGTGCCAGCTAATGAAAAAATATTTTTAAAATTGCCTGGAATCTCCTGCTGGTGGAGGAAGTGGTGAACAAGAGCAGAGCTTTGCCATGCAGCTGCTTGGCCAAGGCTCTTCTATGAGCTGCTCCACCAGGCAGGAGGATTGGAAGAAGAAGTTGTCACGTGTGTCCCCATGCCTGGGCCACTTGTATCTGACCAAAGTGCATGTGGTGCTCCACAGAGATTGGCTTTGCACTGAGACAGCTGGAAAAATGTGCAATGTGAGTTTAAGGTGTTCGCTGCTGGACTTTAGGCACTGGTAAAATACAAATAATGAATGATGACAATGGAAAACAGCTTTTACCTTTCTTGACAGTCATATTGCTGTTAGCTTGGAGATTAGTGGGTGAATTAGTAGCAGGTACCAAAAAAAAAATCTGATATTATGATACAATTGATAGGAATCACCATTCTTGTCTCTAGTGGTCCCTGAGAGGCCTGGGGACATGACACAAGCTACTGCTCTTGTGCTCACATTCCATCAACCTTTCTATAAATCATTATAAACTACTTCCCTGAATGTTGGGGTGTATCACTTCTCTGTCTTTTTAATTCCAGTATTGTAACATAGGTGTTAAGAAAAGTGTAGTACAATGAGTGCAAGCATAATTCATCTGACCTCAAGGAAGAACTGCTGGAGTAAACACTTCTAATGCCTTGCTTGATTTTAAGAGAACAAGGAAATCCTTTGAAATAGAGGACTGCTCTGTGGTTTTTAAACTAGTGATGTTTAGATGCCTCTGGATGGATCTTGGTGCTTCTGAATCACATTCTGCAAGAGATGTGGTTGGGGAAATAGTTGGACAGAGTTTCTGTTGAGGTCTGCAAACACCCTCAGTCTTGTGTGTGAAGCATAAAATATCCCAGTGATGCACGTGCCAGTTCGTGTGTCCATGCTTTTAATCATTTTTACCTGGCAGCATGTGCTTTCTGTGTTCAGAAGGAATGTTGTGTCCCTTGAGAGACAGTCTCTTCCTGTTGTTTGTCCCTGCCCTGTGTCCTAGCTGTGCTGCATGGTGTGTGTGCTGAGCTGTGGCGTTCCAGATGCATGTCCATAGGAACACCAGTGCTCCTCAACTGGGGATAACGAGCTCTCTTTCCATCTCTCTCTCTAGGTTGTGTGGAGGAAACTTGGAGATGCTGCAGGGTCGTGCCCTGGAATTAGACAACACTTGTCAGGAAATCAGTACAAAGGACCTATGTAAGAGGCCCTGAGCATGTCCTCTCCCTGAAGAGCACGGTCTGAACTGCCCAGGAGAGGGGAAGAGCCGCCTGTGTCTGCCACAATTCCCAGCTGACAACGGGGGGACTGCACTGCGAGAGACTGTTGGAAAGGGGGACATCCTGCACAAGGGTCTGGCGGGGAGCCATGTGGCAGTGTCCCCCAATCCTGCTGTTCCAATATCCCAGCTAATGAAGCGCTGCACCCTCACTGCAACACTCCACCCTTAGAAGCACTGAGGTATTGCCATCCTAACCAAAAGATATTTGGGATTCTGCAGGCGTTACGCAAAATAAGTTTTATTTTGGTTAGTGACAGTGAATCTCTGATAGGTCTGAATGAGTTTTCCACTGGATTTAGGAGAGGTTTTTCAGCAGACTGGAGAGACACTGATAAACTGTGCCTTTGGTCTCTGCAGGTTTGAGAAAGTCGCTTCTTAGTAACTCACACTTCAGTCTGTAAAGGATCCGTTAATGGTGCTTAGGCAATTTCCAGGTGATTTTTTTGCTTTGGTAGAATACCTGCCTTTGGAGGTGCTAAAAGACCATAAAGTCCTAACCAGCCGGTAGTGTAGCATAACTACAGTACTTGTAGTGATCCACAATTTCTTTCTAAATGAAAGTCAAGATAGCTTTCTTTTTGATTCATTTTGATGCACATCTTCTGAAGAGGTGTAAGGTATTTAATGAATGGCCCTTTAATGAATAGAATACTTAGGCATCTCTATTACAGGTCTCAAGTCAGGATTTCCATCAGAATTTATTTTGGAAAGTATTTTCCAATTGTCAGGATGCTAATTTCTACTGTTTAATTTAGAGACATGCTGGTTTGTTTAACAAGAGCCTACAAGGATCTAAAGGATTGCACTGCATTATAAAAAAAGCTTTTCTTGCCACTGTAGTGTTCTTTCAAAGAAAAAGGTTTTATTATGCTCAGAGCATGTCTTTCATTATTATGAGGCAGAAAGCTCTTGTTCAGATTGCCTGAGATTTGACCAGACGGCACCCTAGATGTGCTTAGTTTATTTTTATCTCTGTGTATGATCCTAGTTGTGTGTATTGAATTACAACGATAGATATTTTGTGTATATCTTAAAGCAATGATAGTTTCATGTATGAATGTGCAACAGGCTTGTGACTGAATGCTGTTGCTTAACTTTTTACAATAGCTGAGTATCAAAAAGACTAATAAAAATTAATTAAAAAAAGTAAATAGGAATGCAACAATTCCTGGGTTTCTGGTTTGTTCTTGGTTACTAAGATTTGAGCCAAAGTCAGAACCTCTGTTTTTCTGAGCTTGGACTGTATCCGTGGGCTATTTGCAGTGAAACGTAGCTCGGTTGCTGTACAATCTTTTGTTATATAGAGTATGATGTAAATCTGCTATCTGTCTTCAGAAAAAGTGTGTTAATTTGCAGCAGTAATTCTATTGGTTTCTGTTGTTATTTTTACTTGGTACCATTCAATGTAAGGCCTCTGATCCAGCGTTGCTTTCCTGGGTAAAACTCCTACTCACTGCTTCTCCCTGAGTTGGAAATGCAAAATCCAGCCTTCTGTTTTGAACCATTTCCCTCCTGCGTGCTTTCTGATATAACCCCCAGCCCAGACAGCTATCTCTTCTCTTCCCATGTTGTTTTCTCTGCTATACTGTTTGCAGAGTTCAATTTCAATTGTTGTATTCCTATCTCTCTGTATGTGTGAACAGCTGTAACACCTGTACTTGTGCCTGCACTCTGGACGTGCAGGGGCCAAGCGAGGGACATGGGTCTTTTGACACTACACTTGTGTAAATTTTGATACTGTATTAAAGCTATTTTTTTACAGTTCTGCATACGATGGGGTATCAAGTATTGTGTTCATCTTAGCAACGGTAATAAATTATAGAATCCCACCCTTGTTTGCTCTCCTTTACTGACTGAAGCTCTGAGTTGCTTGGGCTTACAGGCAGGAGCTGTTCGAAATGTTTCCTGCTTGGTTGAGAAATGAGCTGCACGCTGTGCATTTTTCTTCATTTTCTTGCCAGGTGCCTTTAAAAAATCCCAGCAAGGTGAAGTTGCTTCTGTGTTTTCTGCTAAAGGAGGAATAGCTGTGGATAATTGTGCAGGGGGGGTGTGATCAGGTGCAACTCGTTCAGTCCTCAGCTGTGCTGTGTTTGCAGCCCCAGGACACCTGTGCTGGTTCTTTCTTCCTGCCCTCCTCAGAGAGCACTCTTGAGGTGAGGATAGGAGAATGTGGAGTTCCTGGAGTCTTCTTGTTCAGGTAAGGGGTGCTGGGGGAGGCTGGCAGTGTTCTACAGTGTGTTGGTGGCCTTGTGTGCCACCACATCCATGCCCCGTGGTGGGCTCGTGTGGGCCAGGGGAAAGGGCTGGCTCTGCAGAACAGAGAGCTTCAAATACATTTTCTTGAGAAAAGAGATACTTAGTACAATCAATATCTTTAAGCTAATAAACCCCATGGGAGCTCTTTAAAATGCCCCTTCCTAAGAGGAGAAAGTGGGCAGTGTGTGGAGATGAGGGTCAGTGCTCTTGGGAGGGTCTGTAGCCTGCTCAAATGCCTCTGTGCTAGTGAATAAAAGTCACTTTAGTGCTTGGGGAGCTTCAGCTCCTCTGTCTTTCTCCCTGCCCCTATGGTGAAATCTTTTTCAGTGAAACGTAACTCTGCCAAGCCTCGTGGACTCTTTGTGCAGTTTTTTTTAGCAGAATTCTGCTTTGGTTGAAGATTTGCACGTGTTGTTACTTTCCCAGGATCTCAGCTGAGCCTGAATGAACTGTAAATTCACTGTGCAAGTGAATTTTAAATAGCACTTGTGTAGTGGATGTATGTAGTGGATTTTACCTTCTCTACTTTAGAAAAGCTGCTTTGCTGAAGGGTTAGAAGGTAAAGAATGATACTTTGTTTTCAGCAAGTGACTAGTTTCACTAGAGCCTGTTCCCCAAAGGCTGCAGTTGATGGACATGTTTATGAACGTGGCATGAAGCCAGAGTGCCCTTTTTAATGTTTTGAGCAGTCAGCCCAAGCAGCCTCTGTGGCCTGGGGACAGTGCCTGGCCCAGTGCTCCTTTGTGCTACCCAAGCCTCTCAAACACCAAATGCCCCCACTCTCTGTGTTCCTCACCTACAAATACCAGCCATGTCAGGGCACTGGTTTGTTTAATTCCCCAAATGTCTTTGAAATAAGTCCCAGGGTGGTGTGAATTCTTTATAGTGATCTTACCACTTCAAAACAGAAGAAAATGGCTCAGCCATTTTTTTTACCCCCACTTTTAAGTGGAAAAAAGTCTTGATGAGACTGTCCTTTATTTTGAGTAGAATGGGCCAGCAAATGCAGTTGCTGGGTATGGAATGCCAAAGTCTTTGTCTCCACACTTGTGTTTTCCAGGCTCAGGTGAACCAGCCATGAATGGCACCAAACTGCACCTGTGGTCATTGAAGATCCCCCAAGGTAAGAACAGCTGGCTTGATAGAAGCTCTGCACTAATCAATTGAGCAGCAAACCAGGATTTGCTGGACTGCGTTATGGTACTTTCTAGCATGTGCAGTTGGGCCCAGGAGTAGATTGTGAGGTGGTGTTTGCCAGAGCTGGCAGCTCAAGTCTGATGTGTGCAGTACTGGGAGCAAGGGGGAAGGGGAGCTACTAAAGGAGGAATGAGCAAGTAATCTTGCTTGGAATTACTCTTTTCTTAAATAAAAAGCTCTTTTCTCTCCTGCTTGGTAGCTCCACATGCCTCCTGCTTGGTTTTTTTTATCCCAGAAATAGCATGGCGTGGTTGAGATTTTCAGTATGTGGAAGGTCAGAGGAGGGAAAGGCTTAGCAAGACTATATGGGATTGGTAGGGGTCAAGCAACACAGAGATATGATAGTGTGAAGGAAAATGAACTTCTGAATACTCTTAAATACATAAAAATACGACTGTTTTAAAAGCTTACAATAACATATACCAGAGACAGAAACCTTACTTGAACCTTTCTTGACTGTGAAAGCTCAGACATTTCCATGTGAGTAATTCAAAAACTGAGAAATATTTATGGGGATGATGAGAAAGAAGTGAAACCATAGTGCCCTGTGATATTGATATGAGGGCTTTGCTGGAGTCAGGCTCTGGGGAGCTCCCACCTAGTCCAGGCATTGGTGGCTTTCCTCATGCTACCGGCTTGTGGGGAAGGACCCCAGGGACTGCATCACATGCTTCTGTCTGAAACAGCTTCCTAAACACCTGGTTCACAAAGAACTGCCAAAATAATAATACTGAGTTATTTAATGTGTTTGTTAGAACATGATAATTACTCTCCTCTTGAATAAGAACTTGTTATAATGATCTCTTCAAAGCACTGGCTGTGGCCCTGAAGTTTGAAGTTCCTTTGGATTTTCTTGCCCCCCAATACTGTGTCTAGGTTGAAGTAGACTTTTAAAAATATTTGTAAGTGTGCAGATTAAAAAAAAAAAAAAAAAATAGGAAAAGCTAATATTGTGAGCCCATTGCCAGCTTCAGGGAAGAAAGAGGATAAAAGGAAGGGGGATGGGGACCTGCCAGGATCCAAGCTGCTGCAGGTGAACCTCGTGCTGTGTTTAGGTGGGAAAATCCGTTTGCAGTGAGCTCACCTGTGTGTGGAAAGCACTGTGAGAGAGAGAGAAGGTGGTTTAATCCTTTCATATGTGACTTAATTTTCTTTTTATCATCACTCTTGGTAAATGTCAGGGGTTCTGCTTGGTCAGTGAGCAGTGGTGTTTCCAGGCCTGAACACCACAGTAGAGCAGGAGGGGTTTGATGCTGTGTTTGGGGGTTTTTTTTTCAGGAAGCTTGGGAAGTCCCTGGTGTGACACAGGGCCATCCTGGCTCAGGCTGGTGTGCTGAGCCCTGTTAAACCACAGCTTAAGTGTAAAGGTCAGAGTGAAAGGAAAATGTTCTCTCGGGCTTGGAGGTGGCCTTTCCAATAGAATCCAGTTTGTTGTCAGAGTGGTGGGAGTTGGCCTGAACATCAATCAATGGTGTGGGGCTGTCGAGCTGCTCTGTTTTCACAGGCATTAGACTTTATAAGAGAGGAAATACACAGTCTAAAAATACAGTGTTTTCCTCCTGCTGCTGAAGGGGAATTCTCCACAGACTGATGCATACTCGCATTTAGGAAGGCCCAGAGCCCACCCTATCCAACCTTGAGACTCCCAGAAAAAGCACACCATGAAACATGGAAATGTTTCCATGGGAACTGTTTCTCTACTCCTGCTAATAAAACAGACCTATACCACCGGTGACAACAGGTCCCAGTTTCTGCACCAAACTACAAACAGTGAATGCTACAAAGGGAGCTGGTAAAGAGCAGAAGTGTAAATCAACATAACTGCTAAATTAGGTACGTGCATGCCTCTCTGAGAAAGCACAAGCAGATAAACAAAGCCCTTGGGGAAAAAAAAAAAAAAAAAAAAAAAAAAAAGAAGATCATTTTAATTACAGCACATCCAGCCAACATAAACCCCATGGATTGTGTGAAATCAGGTTTGTTCCTCTGATCCACAGCAGGAAACCCTGTAGCAGATCAAATGTGTTCAGGGAGGCTGTCCTGCTAATTGCTGCTCCTAGCTGAGCCAAAGCAAACTATTTAGACAAAGGAGAGAATTCAATTTTTATTTAGTATTAATTATGAAATAGCATGTCTTGATGGGCTTCACAATAGCACTACATTTCCGGGGGGGGGGGGGATGTAGAATGTAGTTTTAATCCTATGAAATAATTGGAGAATTAACCCATTGCTTCAGGCTGGAACCCCAACATGTGCATACAATTAGGTGCAAGATGAGTGATGTAATGAATGAGGCCTTTTCTTTAATCACAATGAATTATTAAACTCATTCTAAAGCCTTCCTTAAGAGCATTCTTGTGTGTTCTGGTGTTAAAACAGTTTTTTCTCCTTTCTGGCATGATTTTCACTCTTCCTTTTGGTTTTTATTTTTAAGCCTTTTGTGGCTGCTTTGGAGCATCTCTTTGGCTTCTCACTAGAGATTTCAGAGTTTTGCACTGAGTATACTGGGGTTCGATGTGTTGCTTGGGTACTCTCACTTTATGCTGCTAAACATGGATTGGAGATTTTAGTTTCCTCCTGTGGTGTTCCAGCACGTGTGCATTGTCTTTGGAGCAGCTTATCCACATTTGTAGTCATGGAAAAACAAAGCCAAAGAGGCAGGGAAGTTGTGTTGGTACCCTGACAGAATGCAAACTGCAGGAATATCTATACATTGCATCCATAATCCATATGTGCTTATGTTAAGTAATAACTGTACTATGTCCAGGAAAATGTTTCTGCAACAGCTGAAGGAAAACTAAGCTGGATGGGAGGGCAGGTATGTGCCAGCAGAGAGCAATAAATGTGCTGCTCTAAAGACACTTTGGAGACATTTTGAGGTGTAAAAATGAGCAGTCAGGTAAAAAAATATATAAATAAATGAAAAATAGACAAATTGAGGCTTTCCCAGCTGCTTCCCTCGGCTCTTTTGAAGCTGCCTTCTCTTTTCTTGGAGGATAGTTCCATGTGACAGCGGGCTTGTCTTTTTCCCTCCTAATATCCCTACCTTAGCAGGAAAAAGGAACAATGGAGAGAAGAGGCAGCCAGTGATCAGTGCCCAGACTGACACTGGTAAGTTTTTATCTTGGATCTCAATTAATTAATTGATGCTGAGGTTTCAGTTGGAAATGTCCTCGCCTGGTTGAGGAAGGCACCAAGGGCTTGGTCATGCCGTGTCCCAGGATTCACTTGCTGGGATCGGGGGAGGGGCTGTTGGGGGTGTTTCTGTCCCCTCAGCTCCCCAGGGCTGGTTTTTACAGTGAGGTTTTCCACTTCACATGATGCAGCCAGGATGGTGGGAACCAGCAGGAGCAGCACAGCCCCCACACATCCCCCCAGAGCCCCTCACTCCCTTGGCAACTCCCATCTTACCTCACAGACCCCTTCTCCCCTCACAACTTCCCTCTCCCCCCTTGACGGTACCCTCTCCCCTCACAGCCCCATTCTCCCCTCATTACCCCCCTGTCTCCTCAGAGCTCCATTTTCCCTCACAGCCTCATTATCCTCTCTCTCTCCCCTCACAGCCCCATTCTCTCTTCATAACTCCTCTCTCTCTCTCCTCACATCTCAATTTTTCCCTCAGGGCCCCATTCTCCCCTCACAGCTCCCCTCTCTCCCCTCACAGTCTCGTCTCCACCATCTTCCCTCACAGTGCCACCAGAACCGGGCCTTCACCCACAGCAAAGGTAGTCACCATAAATACAGAAAATACTGATCTGGGAGAGTCTGGAGGGAAAACAAACAAACATAAAAAACCCCTAAAGGTGGAATTTGTAGATTTCTAGTCCTCTCAGAACTTTTCTTGGGCTGGATGAAATCTACATAAATTATTTGTGCCTCCACCTGTGCCCATGGGTAGCTCAGGAGCTGTTGATGTAACAGGCTGAGGAAAACTTTCTGAATGCATGTTATAAAAAATAGGTTCTAACTCACATTTGCTGCATTTTAATTTTCTGTCATGATAGAAAATACATAAACAGTCCATAATTTGAAGCAATTGCAAGAGGGAAAGATGTTTAGTCTAATTACCCTATGCTATTCATTTGGTTGGGGAGGAAGCATTAGGCAGACCTTTTTCTTTTTTTTCCCTAGGAGTAAATAAATATGCTCCCAAAAATGTTTTGGTCTAAAATGCCTGTTAACCACATTTTTAGTTCCTATTTCACATATATTACTAGCCTCAGAATTCCAGTGGCCTGAACAAGAAGAGCTGAAATTATATAAATTAAGGGATAGTATTAGAAGAGAGCTGTATAACCAATATAACTCTCTGCTCAGATGTGTCCTGTGAGTTTTCATTCTTTTCAGATACATAAATATGTCCAAAGGACAGCAAAAATTACTTCAGTGCTGAACTATAGCTGCACACAAACCCAAGTTCTTATTCTGTTTTCAATTACTTGAGTGATCTGTACAATATTCCAACCCACCAGAAAATTAGTCCTGGTTTACCAGATATTCACTTTAAAAAAGCAGCTAAAATATTTTCATGTTTCTATTGCTGATTTACAGACACAATCCTGTTAACTGGGATTTCATGGCTATAAATGACTGGAAAATTACCTCAAAACGATTTATTTTCTATTCTTGTTTTGGTGTGTCTGTTGCGATTTCCTGAGGAGTGGATAAATTACATGGAAATTGTCACATGTAATGATTAAAAAGCTTTAAAAATCAATTTCACCTTGCAAGCTGGTAGAGAGGGGTAACTCTGAATGGGGTTTACTCTGGGTTTGTGGAGCCTGGGTCTGAAAAGCAGGCTTATTTTATTTGCTCTTAGCTTGGTGTTTATGTTAGTATGTGGCATTATTTGCTGTGGTACAACTGGAAGGCATCTGGGAATGCTTGGTGGCCTTTGCTTGGGAACACTGCTTGGAACAATCTTGCTGTTTGAACTCTGCTCCTGAGGGAAGGTCCCTCCAATCTACTGCTGACTTCGGCCCTAGTCCTTCAAATAATTTCAGAAAAGAAAGGTAGATCCCAAACAGCCTCATTAACACCATTTTTGTTAACACATTTCCCCTCAGTTTTAAACCTTCTAACAGGTGTGTGTTTGGGTGTTTTTTTTTTTGTCTTCATCCATGTGGAGTATTTATTGACATGAAGAAATGCCTTTATCTCTTTGAGAGACAGGTTTGGTTTGCACATATTCCTGCTGTGCACAGGAACATTTGCTGCTGATTAGAGGGGTACAGCTCTGTTTGCAAAGCAAAGTGCTTGCATGAGCAGATTTCTCCCCTTTGCCTTCTGGTTTCTCTTCCTGACTGGAGTTTTCCAGGTGCAAAATGGTCTTCACTCAGAGAAAAGACCATCTGTGTTTTGTCGATGCTCAGAGGAATAAAACTTTGCAGCTGAGAGCTGATTTTAGTTCTCCTTTCCTGCATTGGGTCTGGAGTTGGTTTTGTGGCTGTGCCAGGCAAGTTGGCAGAGGCTGCTGGGTTTTGTGAAGTCATGCTGGGCTCTGGCTGGAGTAGCTCCTCACTCCTTTTATCCTGTAGGAGTGTTTGTTTTGTGTAGGAGCGTCAGTCTGTCAGAGAAGCAGCATTCTCCTGCAGACAGTGACAATAAACATTGTGTTGTGTGATGCTTTAGCTCCAAGTCCAATATTCCACTTCCCAGCCTCTGCTGTTGCCATGACCCAAAGCAAAGCCATGGATGAGGGAGAGAAATAATGCACAAAGGAGAATTCTCTGAATGCCACTGCTGTTGTGGGTGCTGTGAACACCCGTGGGATGTATTGCGAGGGTGGTTTGATCACTCTGTGCAGTGCAGACCATAAGTCTCAACATTTGTATGTGTCTCCCTCCTGGCCATGGAGCTCATGGCAACCAAAGGAGATTGTCCATTTGTTGGCTGGAGAATGAACAATTACCAAAGTGTAACACCTCAGTAGTGGCATCTGCGAGATTTTGGTCTGTCATGTGGAGCACCAACACAAAAATATTTTCTGTGCTTTTGCTGTGTCCAATTATTTGCCTGATGAGTGGGGGAGCTGCCTTTTTTTTGGGCTGTAGATGTGGCCTGATCCTCTGATGACCCTACTGCCAAACAGGAGCACTCCCTCTGAAGGGGAGCAGTGCACCCAGGCATGGGGCAGGACTCACAGCAGCCCTCGGCACAAGCAACCATGAGTAGCCCTTGCCAAAGGACTTGAGCAGCGTTTCCAGAAGCAGCTCCTGGATGGAAAGAGAAGCAAGGAAGCCTGTATGCACATGGTAGGTGACAAAGTTCCTCAGCTACTGACATGCTTTAAAGATATATATATATGTGTATATATATATATATGTTTTAATTTTCAAGAACGCTGATTCTTATCTGGTGGTTTGTGCTATATCAGTTGTTTGTGTAAATAGATTTTTACCTACTCCAAGAATTGCCATGAATTTTACTCTGGCAAAAGACTTAATAAATTGCAGGAGACAAGAATGAAGAGGAAAGTGTAACCTTTAAGCAGAGCATAAAGGAATAATGGATATGGAATTTTTTTGTTTTCCTCTGTCATGAATGTAAAATATTTTTCTCCATTACTAGCTGTTGGCTGTGGAAGTGAAAATATAGAGGCTGGCAAAGCAAGGCCATAGAAGTGAGGAAATACTAGTACATAAACCCATTTGCACTAAAATATTACACTTGTCTAGAAGATTAGTAACACTGTGTGTTAGTAGTGGTAGCAGAGTGATGGTTTGCTATCAGCCCTCATAATTTATCCCATGCAGAGCATTGCCTGCGGACTTGAGAGCTTGATAGATCTCTCAGCCATCCTGGTACAGCAGGAATCAAGGTTCTGTGTTTCACCCTTAACTCAGTGGATCAAGGAAGAGAAGTCAGAAAGCAGATTTGATGAATAATTTGCTGGGTGTGCACACTATTATTGCTGCAAATCTGTATGGTTTAGTCCACCTGATGATTGTGTGGTCTCCAAGTCACTAACAATATGTGCCTGCTTGCTACAGGGGAGCTGGTATGTTTAAAAAATCAGCATTTGAAGTTTGAAGAATTTTCAAGAGTCCCTCCTTGGGGCCTGTGGGGTGGGAAGCTCAGCCACAGCTGAGCTGGGTGTTCAAAGGTGGGCACAGGGTTTCAGTTTTATTATCTGTGCTCTCTCTAGTGGTTGTATCAGCGTGCTTTGAGCTTAAAGGGAATGTTGCTGGATATGTTAGAGGTTTTTAAAAGTGAGTTTGATACTGTTGTAGGGCAAAAAGTCACTGACTAGTGGGTTAGCCTGCAGTCAGTGCTGTGTGGTCATTTAGAGCTGATGATGCAGCCGCAGGTTGTTAAACAATTTTAAGTGTGCCTATCTTCAAAGCTTGTAAAACTAACATTTAATGAAGTGAAACACAGATCAATGGTAAATTTTGTGCAGTGGCTCAGCTGTATTGATTGCAAGGTTCAAAGACTTTCAGTATGGCCCTATTAAACACCTATAATGTTAGCGTTGGAATGGCGCTTGGCAAATGCTAACAAGGTCGAAAATAATTCCTGCTTTCCAATAATCTGCTGCTTTCCGGTCAGCAGGGAGGGGTGGGAGCTCTTTGGTCACACAGGAGTTGCTCCTGGGTCAATCTGGGCTGGAAAGAAACGGAGTTCCGTGCTGGCACAGCGGCAAAGGCAGCAGTGGCTGCCGAGCGTGCAGGTGCAGGAGCTCTCCCTCAGCACTCCCAGCGTGCAGCTCTTGTCTCTTGTTCCCCGAGGGGATTTTGGCTGTTACTCGTGGGCAGGGCTAAACCTGGGCCGAGTGTGACAGCCAGGGCGCAGCCTGGGGTGCTGTGGGTGGACATGCACGGTGGCCCCGGGCACAGACCTGCAGGAGGCTGTGTCTGCCACAGCGGCTGTTTGGCAGAGCAGCTGAGAGTGTAATTTAGCTGTACTTGGCTTTGGCACGCTAAAAGCTGGATCCTGGCTCTAGCCCGGTCCCCTGGTGAGAGGTCTGTAATTTGTAACCACTCAAGGATGCCGGCGGCTTTTCCTCTGCTCCATGGATATATGCTGGACTCTGCAGGGTCGGCTGTGCCGTGCCCATCTCTTGCCCAGCAGTGAGATGAGAATGGGAAGATGTATGATCAGGCAGGCAGCACGGCAGAAATAAAATCAATACAAGATCAACTGAAGGGTTTTAATCCTGCCTTGTAATAACTCTTTATCTCTCCATCCCCCATATTTGTTACAGCGTGATGTCGCTGAACGCTGCTTGCTTGCAAATCAGAATGTCCCCATGCCTGTAGTGACTATAACTGTGTACACACACACACACACACACCAGGAGTGCGCTCCTTGCTGTGAGAATGGGGAGTGTGCATGGAAACAACCCAGGCGGCTTCCAGCAAGGCTGAGCCTTAGGGAAAGAAGAGTCTGGGTGCTGTGTTTGACCCTGGCGCTTCTCCGGCTCCGGGTCAGTTGACGTCCCACACTTCACACCTGGGTAGGAAGGGTTGTTCTGTAAAACAGCAGCTCCCTCTCCTGCATACGTTCTGACAACAGCAATTAGAAACATAGCGGCACACCAGGGAGCTGCTAAATATAGAATGGCCTGAAGGGATGAGCTTATGTTTCCTAGGTTTGGTTTTTGGTTT
>WEIU01014082.1:223097-254383 GCA_013389925.1 Aegithalos caudatus
TTTTTTTTTTTTTTTTTTTTTTTGTGATTCCCTACCTCTACCTGCCTTATGGATGGTGCAGGAGAATTTAAAGGTCAGGTGAACAAACTACCTCAGAAAGGGGAAAAGGGGTCCCTACTTCTGCCACTGTGTTACAAAGAATAGGAGTAAGGAAATTCCATGGGGAAATAAAGGACCATTAACTCAAAATGAGATTTTGCCAGCCTGTGGTGGATAAAGCTCCTGCCAGTTCTGGGCTAAGGAGGAGGGAGCAATGCTGAACCACAGGAGTGTGGGGGCTTGAACACAGCAGGATGTTGGTCCTGCACTGGAGCTCTAAGCAGGGAGGTTTTGCTGAGGCCCAGCCCTGACCTGGCTGGGCCCACAGTGCTGTGGGACATCACAGCTCCTCTACAAGAAATCCTGCCTTTAGGAAATTATTTCCCTTTAGGAAACGCACAAAGAGCAAGTGCTTTAATTCCTGGATGTCTTAATTCAGGATGAGTTGTTTCACTGCTGCAATAACACAAATTTTGCTTGTGCATAATATATTATTTATTTAATGAAGGCTGAATGAAAGAGTTCCCTCACTCCCTGTGGTATGAAAATGTCTGGGGAGGGTTTGGTGCTTGCTTCAACAGCTCACGCTCCTAAAGACTTGACATCTTGTTTATATTACCTAAACAGATACATGCTATTTCTGGGAGCTGGTGTCGGGTTTTTATGACAGTCCTCATGCACAGTTTCATTTTTAGTGTAGGAGAGGTCACAACGTTTTGCCGACTCAAAATACTTGACGCTGACAAGAGGAAGCAAATTTCATTAAATTAAAAAAAGGGGTCAGCACTGCACAGGCTGATTATTTATAAATAGTGCTACCAGTCGATACCTGATGGTTTATTGAACTTAATGAAACTCCTGTAGCCAAATGTGTATTTTAAGAAGGCATTTGACCTTGGGCATCTCTCCTGCTGGGGGGATGCTGTCTGCTGTGTCAGTGGTTCACAATCAATACCCTCCAGCATTGTCCTGTTGAGAGCTCATGTACTTAAGGGTGATATTGTAAAATGTGACAATATTCTGCTGAGGAATGACTTGAAACCCATATCCCTGTGGGGAAGGGTGGACAGGGTTATGTGGTGACTCTAAAAATGCACTGATAATGAATGAAGAAAAATTCTGCTGGGGATGCCACTTTATCCATTTAGCACTTGGAACTGCTGTCCTTGTGTCAGCCTTTACCAATGCTGTCCATGGGGGTCTGAGTGAGACCTGTTTGCTGATATGATTCACTAATTTCATGAGGTTTGTTAGAGCTGTGGAATTCATACTTTGCTATTCTGCTTTTAATCTTGGTAGCAGGGTGATAGCTCTATATGCAGAAATTATGCTTGTCTTGTACAGAAAAATCAGTGCCCAAATCTCCCTTTAGGGGCTGGCTTGATGTTTTGGGCTGTTGCCTATAACTAGTTTAAGGGTGAACATCAGGAAGGGAGAAGAGCTGCCTGATGCTGGGGTAAGTGGGGATAAACTGGCAGTAGCTGTATTTATTGTATCAGCTGGAAAAGGATCTCAGGCTAGAAAATTTGTCAGCCTGTAAAGGCCAAAGCAAAAAGTTGAAGCTCCTTTTAGGTATGACAGTTCACATAAGGGGATGTACATTGTTGGGCAGGCCTGTTGCTTTGCAAAGGGCTTTTTAAAATATTTAAGGCTCCAGACTGAGATGCTACACATAGAGTCGCTTCTATGCTCAGCATCAGTTGGAGATGATTGGCACTGCTTATGGACTAGGCTGAGCTTGGATTTTCTGAGTTCCTGGGTTTGGAACTGGGGTGTAGATCAAAGCTGAGGTACTCTATAAACTTAGCATGAAATACTTTGACAAATCAACTTGTGCCAACCTAATTTGTGTTGGAAGATGTGTAGCCTTTCACAAGGATAATACTGTAATACTGTTACATCCCTGTAAACATCCCTGTCATGGCTCCAAACCTCTGGCTGTGGAGATGCTCATGTGTCTCTTGCTTGATGGAGGCTGACAGGAAGAGACACAATAAATGCCAGTGTACGCATAGATGTGTAATTGCAATTTTCCAAAATAACTTTTTTAATAACATCTTTTAAATACTTTATGTATTAAAGAGCTCAGCGGGTCTCTTCTTAATATACAGTGTGATTAATTCAAATGAGAAAAAACAGTCATGTAGACAGGCTTTTCAGCTAATGAACAGGATACATAAAATATGCTCTGCCTTACTAAGGTATTATTGTCATCTGACATTTTTAGAAACTCTCATGGAATTTATTTTACATTAGCTTCTGGTAGTGCTGCTGGAGTGGGTGAGTTATTGCCTCTATCTTGAGACCTGAGCTAATCCTCTGTGCAGATTTTTGGAAGTTGCTTTTGCACAGTTTTGAGTTAAGCACATTATTAAGAGAATTGCACACAGGAAAGGTGATCCCAGCAGCAGAGGCAGAAGAGACATATTGCTGTGGGTTAAGGCAGTAAACCTGTGAGTCCCATTTTTTTGTGCTAGTAAGAGTTAGAAGTTTGTTGCCTGTTTTAGTCCCTTGTACATTACCTGTGTAATTTTTTTTTTTGTAATGTCCTGGCCTTGACCAGTGGGCTGGCTGCCAAACCTGAATGGATCCCAATGAGACTTCCAGACAGGAAGTGATAGGGACTTCGTGATGTTCAATGGCTGCTTTCGGATAGAGGCTGGGGATGCCTCCAGACAGAGCCATCCCAGAACACTGCCTGTGTGTGAGATGCTGTGTGCTTTGGTATTTCAAAGCAAAATGCTCCTGAGTAAAGAGAAATCAAGCCTCCTTACCATGTGCTTTAAGTAATCTCCTGGCAAATATTGTTCTAGCCCGGACTGAGTATTTCCCAGGACTTAGGTATGGGGTCAGAACTAGTGTCCCTCAACTCTTTCAGACATTTGATATGAGTAAATGCATTGCTGTGCTGAAATAACAGTTTGCAGGCTATACTTAGCGTATGTAAAAACCCAACTTCTTCTCCAGCCTGAACAACAACTGCTTTTGGGAAAATATCTTGAAGTGAAATCCCCTTAATAAAGCCTAGTTGTTCAATTTCTTCAGTGAGCTTTGATGCTGTTTGAATGTGTGTCTGTCCTGGACCATGAGCAGAGCATCTCCCAGCATTCTCTACCTGAAATATTAGTAAGCTCATCTAGCAGGGAGTCCTTCATTTCCCTTTCTCAATCCAAAAGCAGATTTTGTTCTCTAGCTTCTAAAGTCATCTTATTACAGAAGAGATTTTCTGCCCTGAAAGAAAACAGGCAGAAGAAGACAGAAGAGGAGTTGCTAAAGAGATAAATGACAAACTCAGCCTTAAACCCTGAACTTGCCATTTATTTGCAGAAAATGTTCAGGGAGTGCAAAGACAGGACATCTGTTTCATGTTATTCCCAAAGCAACCTGCTTATTCAGCTGCAGATATCCCCACCTGCTCCTCTAATGAGCTCAAATTTCACAATATTCCATGTTCCTTCCTTTGAACCTAGGCAGAGCTGTCTGAAGCAGGGAAGAGCACTTCCTAAAATTCAGCATAGAGAGAACCCTCTGCATATGTGCTGTTGGAGTCTTTCAGACTCCTACACTCCTGGAGTTGTGATGGCTAAATTAGGCAGTAGTGTACATGCTCCTAATATAGGATGTTGTGTGTGAAACTAGAGCAGTTTGGGGGCTGGTGAGGGGTTTGGGCTCTGGCCTTGAAGACAGAATTCTTCAGTGTGATCCTTTTCAAATGCACTGCTGGCATTTGACATTTACCATTGACTGCGTATGCAAACTAAGGGGTAGCAGAAAGATACTGATTTCTATTTTTTTTCCCCTCCTTCTACTTTAATTTTACAAAGTAAATATCAGAAAGAACTGCTTTGCAGGTGTGTTTTAGCACAGTGAGCATAATGCTTGGGGAATGCAGCTGAAATCCTTGGCCAAGGCTGCAGCGTCACTGTGTTTCAAAATGCATGACTTTGGTGGAAGCTCTGGACTAAGTGCTCACAGCCTGCAGTGGGAAAGGTGCTCTAAAATGGTGCAGTCATCTGCTCAGGCAACCTTCTTTGGGAGGAAGGGAATGCCCTTGAAACTTTACAGAAATGACAGATCCTGGTCTGAGTCTCCTGCTCTGAAGGTGTCCATGGCAGCGTGGTGCCTGCCTTGCTTTGGAGGCTGGGGATTGAAAGTGGTGTTCCATTGTACCTGAACATTCTGAGCTGGCTTCTTCTGACCTGTACAGAGCTGAGTGAATGGGGCAGCAGACGGGACAAAGAATGGCTTTTGTAGACTCCCAGGGAAAAGTTCCTTCTTGGGCAGAAGCATCCCCGGGAGCCTTGCTCTGTGTCCTTCCTTATACCGTGCTAATTTTGCTCTCCCTGCAGTCAGATACACATTGTCAGACACAGATCCTCTCATCTGAGAAGGACCTTTGGTGTCTGTCTCTTGCTAAACATTGTCATTAATGAGCCATTTGCTTGGTGTGATGCCTCTTGCCTTTTATCAACTGCTCGTTCCTGGGCTAGTCTTGGCAGGAGAGGATAGGTCTCTAATGGATTCCCAGGAGACCTCTGGGAAGGGTTAATTAGGATGGGAACAACAGCTAATGAAAAGGAGTGAAAAACTGCCTTGTGCTGGCACCTGCCAGTAAATATTCTCAAATAATTTAAAGAATTTTGTCTAGACTCAATGCACCAAGCCTTCCAGCTGCCCTTCCAGCAGCAAATGATGTGTTCTGCCCCAAAAGCCATAGGCTTTTGGATATGTGTGGGGAGCATTGGGCAGTCCCAGCCAGGAGGCTCTGGAGCATGTGGCTGGCTTAAGGCACAGGGTGAGGCAGCCCAGTGGAGCTGAGGGAGCCACTTTGCTGTTGTAGGTACACTTTGGTAGTGAGTTAGGTGTGAACTGGGAGATGGGATGGGAGCATCCAACAGTGATGGTGGTGTCTGCAGTCACAGACCAAAAGGAGAATTTCTGGAACTGTGGAAATGGCTGCTCAGTGCTATCCCAAATATCACTGCCTCTGAAGGAGAGAGGTTTATTCTCCTGATCAAATAATCTTCCTGGTTTTCCCATCCTGAATAAAGATTCTTGTTCTTTGTTGGTTTTTCATTTCCCACTAATTTTTCAGAGCATCAGGGTAAATATCAACAGTGCCTTTTGGTGCCAATAGAATCCTTGATGTGAGACTGGGATGTGCTGTGATGCTGGTGGCAAACAGTTCTGGGTGTGATGGCTGGAGGCACCAGAACAGCTTTGGTAGCTTTTTTTGTGCCTCTGCTCTGTGCCAGGAGCTCTGTGTCACACTAGTGAACTCCTGCCACATGTTCAAAAGCAAATTGCAGTGAGACCACAAGCCATAGGATCATCTCTGATGTGAAATCCAAAAACTCTGGCAGGGAGTAGAGGATTTTCAGAAAGCTTCTACGTCAGTGGTAGGTTGAGGACATCTGTGGGATTTTCTGTAACAGGAAATTGTGTCTCCATGTTGGACCTGACTGGATGAAACCCTGTACCAGTGGCAGATTGAAGGATGTGTGAAAAAAATATCATCTGCAAAAAGCAACTAAAAATTGCAGTGTACTGAAAGAAGATCTGCAAGTGTTTCAGTACAGTGCACCAAGGGAATCATCTTCATCGTAGTGGTCAGGTCCTCTCTGCTGCTGTCTCCCAGAGGCAGCAGATCCAGAGAACAGAGCTGTAACTTTCTGTTGGAGTGAGCAGGGGCAAATTGCCCCTTTCTCCACAAGATAAAAAATTGGCAGTGGTGTTTGCCTGTTATAAAGAGCTCAGCACTTGGATTGTCTCTAACTGCAGCCATTCCATTTGTAAAAAAAAAAAAACAAACAAACAAAAAAACAAAAACCAAAAAACCTCTCTTAATAATTAGTTTTATTGGGTTTGGCCAGCTGCCAGGTAAAAAGCTGGATAACACAATATTGGCATGGTGCTCCACAAGTCCAGACATGGTCCATTTCCAGTAGCTTTTGGAGTCTTTAGTGACATGTATTGCACAGTTATTGCATATCCTGAATCAGTGGAGGCAGCACAGTACATAGCTAAGTGCCTTTTGTAGTGCCCAGTATTAAAATTTGTGGTATTTAAATTGCTCTATGTGTAGAATCAAGTATAATGATTTTCTCTTTGTAAATGGGGTGGATTTTTCCTGTTATTGGCAGTTAGGCTTGCTGAGGCAGAAAAATAGATGAGAGCATGGAATTACAACAGGTTCTAAACTCAGTTTAGCACCAACTATATATAATTATATTTAAGAAATAATAATAGCTGGAAACTATGGTGTGATGGAAAAAATGTGAATCTTCCCTGGAAGAATGCCTTTGCTATTTGTAGCCAATTTCACATGCTTAGTAACTTAGTTCTACAGTGATTTCTGTAAATGGTATTGTAGCTCACAAGGTGGCATTTAGCCCATTAAATGGAGTAGTGGCCCCTCAGAGGCTACTCAGGGCTCTGATAACTCTTCACTGGGACCTTGGGAAGTGGTAGACTGTTATCAAAAAATTCTGCACACCCTCAAAACTCATCCCTTTCTTCCCAGAAAAGGCCAAAGCACAAACACTTGTCTGGAACCTGGGGCTGGGCCTTTGACCAGGGTCTGGGACATGCTGCAAGGGGACATCCTTAGGGAACCACTGATCCCATTTTACCTTTTCCAGACCAGCCCTTTTCCAGACCCACTACTGTAGTTTTTCCTGCAGTGACTAAGAAATCAAATATGCACAGCAGATGTGAGACCCATTGGAGCACTTCTCTGAGTGGGGGGTAGTGCCAAAGAAAGTTTGCTGTTCATCTAACAGAGTTGGATGTGACTGAGGTTTTGTCCTTCTTTCTGAATGACCTAACATTTTATTCACTCCTAATTTAGAAATTAAAATTAAAAGGGGGCATCTTCAAAAAGATGCAGTCCACCATGGCTTAGGAATCTGCTCCCTTGTGTTGCTGGCTAACCTTGGCTATAAGAGTGACATTAATTCTGATGTGTGGCTGCAGACAGAGGATATTATCAGAGGATAATACCTGCAGGGTCTCAGTGTGTTGGGCAGACCAAGGCCCTGCACCTCACAGCCACCTCCAGCACACACCAATCAGGCACAGCAGATACAAAAGATCACTTTGTGCCCATCTAACCACAGGACACGCTGTAAAATTCTGTCCCACTTAAAACAATTGATTAACTCTGGTGATATCTTTACTGTTATCTCGACCAGGCAATAGATTTGTCTCCATCTAAGTCTTCCTTCAGGAACAACAGAGTTCTTGATACCTCAGCAGGCTGTTTGCAGATATCAGCTTTGTTTGAGCACCGTGATAACTGGCTGTAAGGGGCTGGTTTTATTCCTGAAACATTCATGTTAATAACAATAACTTTTGAGAAACTCATTAAAAGTCTGCGATGGTAATTTAAAAGAAAGGTCATATGCACCATTTCCCATTCAATAATGATCAAGTTAGTAACTTTTGATGGGTACATTAAATGATGCTGTCATCCCTGGGCAGATCACAGAATCAAAATAGGTTATTTCATTCAGAGTGTAACACCTTCAATGAATTGCTCTTCTGGCTAAAACAGGTGTTTCCAACAGAGGGAAGGTTTGCTGTTTAAACTGCATCCAGCCAATACTGTGGGTGTCTGCCAATAGACAGCAACCCATAATCTATATATAAATTAAACAAAACCCCTTCATGACAAGAATATTATTAAAGCTGCAAAGTCAGACACTTGGAGGTGAAGAAATGCCAGCATCAAAAGTTTCCTGGGTGACCTCAGTTTGTCCTCTCCTTTGGTTGTGCACATGCATAATGATGCACTTTATAATTATACAGCCAGAAGTTTCTCCTTTTTTAATGCCATATCCCCATATTCAGCATCTGAAATGCCCTTGCTCCTGGGGCTGTGCAGTGCTGGGGCCTTGGCTGTGGATTGTTGTTACCCAAACCAAAAAGGTGACTTATGGAACAACACCAGACTTATGCCCTGGAGGAGAACATATTGAGCTGTTGTCCTGTGGATTCTGTTGGAATTTAGCTTGGGGGTTTTTTTAGTGGAATTTAGTTTAAGCATCCTGTTAAAGCCACTGTTGCCACATTGTGGATGAGGGTGTGAGAATGGGGCTGCACACCTGCACAGGTGCTGTCAGTAATGGGCTGTTGGCTTTGTGTGCAACGCTGTGAGGAAAAATTATGCTGGAAATCTTTGAGGAGTTTCTCCTGGTGTTCAGTGGCTCTGTGTCTGGGAGCATACGTGTATCTGGTGAGCCATGGTGGAGTTTAAAGCTCTGGAAAATAGCACTTGTGCTTTATAAGGCAATGAATTTCCTGGGAATTTGGAACATCATTCTGGCAAGAACAATGAGGGTTTTTCAGTAAGTTTCTCCAGTCTTCTGTTCCAGCATTTTAAACTTCTTTCTGCATACTTCTGATCCTAGGTATGTAAAAGATTATTTTTTAAAATGTAGCAGGAGTGTATTGTGATGATTCTTGCACAGACAGTGATATATGCAACTTTCAGAATGAACTAATTTGGTATGATTTCATACCTCCTTTCACAGAAGCTACAGTGTCTGGTTGCTGTAGATCTCGCTGGCCACTTCAGCAGAGCTGTTCCTCCCTGATCTGCTGCTTTTGTGCCCAAATCCCTGCCAAAGCATGGAGAGCTCTCAGCATGGCTGGAAGGAGCTCAGCCTCCACATCTGAGTGTATGTAAGGGGCTATGTCCGCCACCTGAGGTACCTCAGCTGGCTTTAACTTGCCCCTGAGCTCTTGGCTGTGTGTTCAGCCTCTGCCAGCAGTGCCTTTCATTTCTAAGTAAATGAAACTGGGACTGGTCTGTGTAAGTCTGCTGTGCTTCAGCCAGAGCTTCCAGCAGTGCTGAGGGCAGGAGATCAGCTACAAGATCAAGGCTGTGCTGTGTCCTCAGCTTATCTTTTCCATCTGAATTGTCTCCCTTTTTGTTTTGTGTTCTCTCTTCTCCCTGTTAGATCTGAGGGTTGACTTTGTGACACTCTCTGTGCTGTTGGGGGCAGGGGGTGTCTCAGCAGGTCCTGCTTGTGCAAGACACAGGGACCGGTGTCTGCAAGGGCTTTCTGATCTCTGTGAAATCACAGTACAGTGTAGATATTAAAACATGAGAGGAGAACTCAGACACAGAAAATGAACAGGAAATCAGCTTTTCTATACTAACTCCTCATCTGCTGTGGCTCTCACACTGTCTGTGCAGTTGTCTCTTGTTTTGAATTTATATGATGTATTGTCAACAGAAGGGGAAAAGCCCTCAGTTTTATTCAGCAGGTTTTTTTTGATAGAGGTGTTAGAGATGAGAGATAAAGTTTAAATTTCTAGAACAAATGTGTAGATTTACACATGAAAAGTTCAGTAGTTTTCTTTTTAAACAGAAGTTTTTTATTTATATTTCAGTTTACTCTTAATTCAGAAGGCAAAGGAAATCTTGGTATAGAGCTAGAGATAGGGACTCATAACAGAAGTTAAACTGAAATTAGACATGCAAGTTTTTTGGTTTTTTTTTTTAAATCTTTTGTCTCTGGAACCTGAGAGAATGGTGCCTCTCTAGTGAAGGCATCACAAAAAGGAAAATTCAGCCTCATTGGAAAATATTTTATTCCCCTGAGACAGAAGAGAAAGTCTGAGCAGAAATATTTTTAAGAGTGTCAGTCTGTCTCTCACTAATCAGACTGTGCAAACCCAGCACTTCTAGTTTGGTTTGGGGGTTACTCTGCAGTTCTCAGCCTCTGGCAACTGTTGGCCCAAATATCAGCAGACACTTCATCAAACTCCTTGAAGACATAGGGAAAAGATAAATTTATTTACAAGTTTATTCTTGTATAGTCCACATACAACAAATTTAGCAAGGTTGCATCCTAGCACATGAAGTTTGCAGAAACTGCATTTTTGAAGTTTCTAGAAACTGCGCTAAATTGTGAGGGTTTGCAGATGAAAATGAGTGGCACTCACCTCCTGGGGCAGGCTCGGGGTCTGCTCTCTGGAGGTTTTCCTCAGCTCTTAGTTGGTCTGTGTGAATTATCCTTCAAATGTGTTTCTGTAAAGGAAATATCTTTCCCAGAGGCAGGATCAAGCAGCTAAAGGTTGTTCAAAGAAAAAATAGCACCAGTTTTATTTACAGAGACAAACCTTAGCCCATGAGGTCTGTAGCATCAGCTGCCTTTATCCCTGTGGTACCGGCTCAGAGCAGGGATGTGCAGGTGGAATGGGAAGGGAATTGGGCTGGTGTTAGGGAGAGCTGTGTGTTCACACGGTGTTTGCTGTTATTTCCTTTGGGTTTGCTCACAGGGGGCTGTAATCTTGTAAACCTCTGTTTCAGACAGGAATCTGAAATATGGAAGGACATGCCTAAATTGCAGAGATCTGAAAACTCATGTGGAGCTCTGCTTCTCCAAACTCCAGTGTTGCCAAACTCAGCAGAAAAGTGCTATAAAATGTGGTGTAAGTGAAAGCCACATCAGACTCGTGGTGTAAAGCCTGTGCTTGAGCGAGATGTCTCAAAGACAACCAATATATGCAAGTCACACTTGCAGCTAAGGAATATCCTTATATCCTTGTAGAGAAGTTTATCACCTTCCCAAGCTCATAATGTTGATTTTTTTTTTTTTTTTTTTTTTTTTTCTGGCTTGGGCTGGTGACTGAAGCTCATGTGCTTGCAGAGGACCAGCTTGCTGTCATCTCATTGGCATTCTGGTTTGCCACTTGCAATTAAATCTAAAGGTTTCTACGTGCCTTTCCCAAAAGACAAGAACCTGCTTGCAATGAGCTTCCCGGTGACAGGGATCCAACTTCCCACTGTGCTCACTTCGACTGACCTTTGGAGCACGGAAGGTTGTGATGCACCAGCCTGCAGGGACGGCACGATGTCTCTTAATTGTGCTCTGCAATCAGCGGCTCGTTTGCAACCCTCTGCAATGACACAGCTTTGTCCTCCAGCTGAGGGCACCACGGGAGGCCACTCTGCAGGCAAAAGCAAGAAGGAAGATCAAGAATTCCCGGCAGCTCTGCTTCGATGCTGGGAGGCTCCTTGGAGCTGTGAGAGGGACCTCAACGTGTGTTTTATGTTTTGGTATTGATTGGTAAAGGAGGCATAAAATACTGCCTAAACCCACTTTCTCTTGGGAAGCTTCCATTACCCAAGGCAAAATGGGACCCAAAGGGCTGGGTCCGAAAAAGCAGTAATTCCCTTATAAAGATATGTGTGTGACCTTGGATTAATCCAAAGTCAGCAGAAATAAGTCCTACTCAGTGTTTCACGAGAGTTTGCAGGCTCATAGGAAGGAACCCGTGATACACAGCACAATAAACTGTGCAGGGGTTAAACTGGGTGAAGCAGGGAAACCTTCATTGCATCATCAGGGGTGAAGGAGCTACAAAATTGTTCCACTTGTCCAAGAAAAGGAAGGGTGAAGGACCTGTACTTTGGCTTTGCTTTGGATTAGTAAAAGTTTGTGTATAAGCTCTGTATAGAAATGGGGGCACTAAAGAGTTGTTGCACAAACATCTTTCACCCAAGCAGCAGTAAAAATGGGCTGTTGAAGAAATGGCGACCACTGGGGGTGGTCCAGGAGAGATGTGACTTTGCTTCTTCAAGGTGTCCATGGTTCAGGTGCTGCTCCACCTGGAGAGCTGAAAATATAAGGGCAGAAATGGCAAAGTAACCCCAACACTGAATCCAAGTGCCATGTGCTCAGAGCTTGACTGGAAAAGGCACTGTGACTATGAAATCACATTTTGGAAAGGCTGAAGTAGATAAGCTTAGTCCTGAAGCTGCTTCACCCTCATGCAGGAGGTGAGCCTACAGTGCAGGATGGCTTTCTGAGTCCTTCCTGGAATATTTACCTTCCTTATCCTTTCAGGAGCATTAGCCTTTCTCACATGAAACAATCATTCCCTGCTTTGATGGATTCTCCTGAAATAGAATCTGCATAAATGGAACTGCTGCAACCCTGGCTGGATTGAAACACGCAGTGTTGTAGGATGGAAAGAAATAGCTGTGTTTTTCTTCAAGGCAAAATTTCTTATTTTCTTGACAGCTTTTGGAAAAAAAAAAAAAAGGTGGTGTATGTGGAGTGAAAATCTTTGATGGGGAAGTGAACTAGTGGAATAAAAATGAATTGTTTCACTTTCTAAAGGCGAGGTCTTAAATTTCTAAAGTGGCCATCCAGATGCTAAAAGGCATAACTTTTACAATTTATTACAGCACATTTTCTCCTTTATGTCCTATAAAACACTGTAGATGTTCTTGACTGTACACCTCTGTCATAGCGTGTGATACATACCTGAAAGGTTTTCATTCCCTCCAGCCAGGGGGCCACAGGGCTGTGCTTGTTTAGCCTGTTTTACTGCTCCCTGTGATGAGCAGAGGTTGGAATGAGCTTTAAAAACCTGAAGGGTAAGTGATGCCTTTTACCATCACAATGGTAAAAAAGACCATTTGTAATCCAAATTCTCCTGCATGGATTGGGCTCTGAAGTGGGCCTGGCCTCCTGTGGGTTGTGCTTGTCCAGGAAAGCAGATCTATGCTGCAAATTAAGTTTTTGTACTTTCAGTCCTTTACTCTGGGGGAAACTGCATCTTGGTGCTGTAGAGAGTGAGCCTTAGAAACACAGGAAGGACAAATGCAAATAAAGAAGAGTCATGAGTGGTTCTCTGCCTGGGAGAGAAGAGGAGGGTGAGCTGAGAAACCAGAGTGAGGAGTGACTGCTCCCCTGCCATCCCAGGCCTGGCTGTGTGCTGCAGAGCAGAAGGATCTGTGTGAGGCACAGTTGGGATGGTTGCAGCCCAGGCAGGGTTTGACAGCTGCCAGTGTGTTTGTTGTACACATGGTGAAAAGTGGGCCAAGTTATGAGCAGGGAGTGATTTTGTGCATGTTGTGGTCCAACCAGGTGTATCTTGCTGTGCTTTTGGTAGTAACAGCATTTTTAGTACACTGCTGTACATGTATGGCCTTACATTTCAGAGGAATCAGATAAAGCTGACTGAATTGCCTTCAAAGTGATGCAAGAAAGTCAGTGGTTGGGCAGAGCTCAGTACAGGCTGCACTGGGACACCAGTGATAGCACAGGGATATCAGAAATCAGCTTTTACATGTGATAAATCAGTGACTTCTTACTTACCACAAGGGAAAGCAGTGTACTATAGAAAATATTGATGTTCAATTTACATTTAAGCACATCCATATTATATGTATACTTAACATTTGTATTTATTAACCAGATATTCTGGATTATGTTAAATACTTAAAAAATATAGTGAACACGTTACATAGCCAATATAGTAAATATATAACACTTTTTTCTTACAATAAAATATTGGCTATATTTAGTTTACTACACTTTATCTTATTAACATGTGTTTTAATTGAGCCTAGTAAAAATGTTGTCTCCTGTAACAGTTTGGTAGAGAAGTAGGAGAGGTTCCAGTTGTAAATGCAATTAATCTCTTTAGAGAAAAGAAAAAAAAAAGGTGTTTTATGCATTCTAGTGGTGAACACTAAGGACAATATCTTCTGGGAAGGTCTGATGTTGGGTTGGAAATCAATCAATCAATTACATTTTTCCTAAATAAATTGATCCTGCATATATGGCCTTAACTGGACATGAGGCTGATTTATAGTGGGTTACTTCCTTACTCAAATTGAATGTATAGACATTTTAATCATGGGATATTTCTGGAGTGTGTCTGGGATAAGGTAATTAACAGGAAAAAAAAAAAAAAGGTTTCCCAAATTGTCAGTATTTTTACTGGTGTAAATATGAATAGCTCTGCCAAGACATTATGGAAGATGACCCACATCTAAAGACCTTTCAATGTAATGGGAATTTTTCTATTGCTTTCTCTGGCATTTGATTCAGGGTCCCTTGCCCTGGTATTTGGCTTAAAAGGCTCACTAAAACTGTACAAAAGCTGTTTATTTCCATTGCTGCTTAAGCAAACCAACCTGACATGGAGTATAACATGATTCTGGAGGTGTAGTTGGGTTAAACTGTATTTTTTTGTGTGTTCACAGTATGCTCCCTCCTAGCCTGTGGATTTCTGTCACAGGACTTATTTATTGCTCTTGTCCAGAGATCAGGAGTTGGGTGGGTCCATCTGTCCTTTCCCAGTCAGACTGCTCTGGGTGGCTCAGGGCAGCAGTGGATTCAGAACCCCCTCAACTACCTCCAGCTCTACTGAACTTAAACACCTGGTCTTAAATGGGGAATTTTTGTAGTGTGAATTAGTACAGGACCACATTTGGAAGGCTCTGAAGAAAGTCTTGGGTGTGTTCATTTTTGTTATTCCTGCAATATTTTCAGAGATGTAACACCCAGTCGAGTGATGTGGCATCACTTCTGAAAAACTCTGTTCCCACATCTCTTATACAGATCCTTTTTCTGTATCAGGTCAGAACACAAATGCTATGAAAAACGTGATTTATTGGTACAATAGTGACTTTTCTGAGAAAAGTTAAAAAAAATAAAGACAAAACATCTTTCCCATCTGTCTCTGAGGAGGTACAAACCCTGTCTGGGGGCATTGTTCTTTTTTCCATGCTTGGAGACAATAGAGAGCCTGATTCCTTCTCCTGAGAAGAGTAATAGATTTTCCTCTTTTAGACTGGGACTGGTATTTGAAATGCACTTGGGGTGCTTGCCTTCACTTATCTTCTGTTTCTTATCTCTTGAGCCTGCCAGTAAGTCACTAGAAGGGGTTTTTTTATGTCATGAAGGGATTTTTTCATTCTTTTCCATGTTATATGATGTCTTTATCATTTATATTCAGGGGAGCAACAGGGCTTTCTGAGAGCACAAGGCCTGTGTTGCTTGGGAATCTCAGCTCTGCACACATTTGGTACACCTTTGATTTGTAGGTAGAGAGTTTTAAAGCCATTTTAGGGTGTTTCTTTTGCAATAATTTCAGGATGGTTGTCACCATGGAACCCAAGTCTTGTTCTAGGGTTTCTGCAAACATGAACCAAGAATAAATATATTTTACTGCTTGTTGATAGGGGTCTGTTCCTGTTTGGTGTGCTGCACTCTGATCAAAGTGCTGAAGGCAGCCTGTGTGAGAGTGCAGATGTACTGTGACACCCTGCCTAAATTAGCATGGCCTCAGTTTTTCTGGGGTCCAAGAGTTTTTTGGGTAAACATTGTGCTTGTTTGTGATCTCCAATTGCTTTTGGTCAGTTACATTGATGGAGGGAGGGATGGATATTGTCTCCTTGGGGAAGGATCTGTGACCCTCCCTGACTCAGCTGCATTAGTTTGCAAAAAGTTCTCCCTCCCTGAGCAAAGGGAGAGTTTCAGACCTGACTCTTCCAGAACCACAGCAAAGAGTGTCCAGATGGATGTGAGGAATGGGATAAAACCTGGCTCACAGCCTGGGATAACTGCACAGTGAGGATATAGCCAAAATGTCTCTCTCTGGCTCTTGTGACACTCTCCTGGGCCTTCCTGCTCTTTCCCTTTGCAAAAATCCACATTGTCCTTTCTCGTCTTTCCTTTCCAACTCTTTATTGCTTTAGTAATACCAAAAGGATCTCCTGCTCAAGCTGCCAGACAGGCAGCTTGTAATAACAGAGGCACAAAACCAGCACAAGAGATTTCCTGGTTTGACTAGGATTTGTGTGCAGGAAATCTCCTCCTGAGCTCATGTGAGTGCAGAGGAACTTTGCAGCCCAGCAAAGGCACAGAGCTAAAAGCCCCAACACCCCAGAGAAGTGCTGATGCTTTTATCTTCTCCCCCCACCAGAGAAGGGTAAAAGCAGCCATGTCTCTCATACCTCTTTCATTGAAGGCAGCTTTTGGGTGAGCACTCAGCCCCTTCACTCTCTGTGAACCCTGGCTGCCATCCAGGGCAGCAGCCAATGTGGGACCAGTGTTCCCTGACTTGCACCCTCTGGAAGTTTCCTTGTTCTCTGCCTTAATCTGATGAGCTGAGGGTGGAGCAGGGGATCAGTGGATGTTGCACTGCAAAGGAAAGTGATTCCAGGAGGTGCTTTGGGAGGGGCTGAGGAGCATCATCCATGGTATTTCCAAACCAGAGTGCTCCGGAGCTGTTCCCGGGCTTATTTGCACTGAGCCCTCTTAATTCCAAGAGGCTGCTCGATGGCCACTTGGGAGATAAGGGGAGATTAAACAGAAGAGCATAAGTACTTGAAGATGAATCCTTAATACCTGTGATGAAAAGGAGGCTGGATTAAGTGAGAGTTGAACCTGTGAGCTTCATTTCAGAGCAGAGATAGCTGATCTCACCCTCAGCTTCCCCCACTGCCATTGGAAATCAGCTGGTCCAGGCTGGAAAAAAGTTCAAGCCATTCTGACAATAAGCTAAAATCTTTTCTGGAGGTTTGCACTTTAAAAAAATAGTTGTGTAAGGGACTGAGTGGAATATTGATTGAGATTCTTAGGATCTGGTGGCAAAAGGATTGTTTGAAGGGGTGGCATGAGTTTTGTAAATACACAAGGGATGAAGATGATGAATCAGAGGATTGCTCTGCTAAAGAATTGCCTTTGGTAAAAGAAGATACTCCTTCCTCTAGAAAGCTAAAGAGAGCTAAAGAGAAGTGCTAAAATGTGAGCAATAGTCCTCATTCTTCTATTGCACTTTGGGAAAAAAAAAGGACAAACCTTGCTGAAATGCACAGGCTCCTACTGTTGGCAGGAAGGGGAATCCTGGACAGGAGGATTCTCTCTTTCTTTGGGCTGAACTCCATCTTGGCTCCAGGCTTTTCCATAGGGATTTCACCTCCAGAAGTCATGCTGTGGGAATGGCTGCATGCCAGTGGCTACTGCAGTGGTGGGAGGGTTTATAGGAAAACCAAGAAGACAGTTGGGGTTTTGTCCTCTTGGAAAGCCCTCCTAGGAGCAAGAGAGCAAGAGTACAGGCAGCTCTTGACTTGTGCTGCAGCTGCCCCAGGGTGTATAAGCTGATGGTGGGTGCCCTGGCTGTCCCAGAGGCAACAGATGATCCATGTATGAGGGCAGGGCACAGAAATGGAGTTTCTTTTACTTATGGAGTTCCCATAAGTAAAACTGAACATTGGCCTCTTCTCTTCCTCTTTTCTGAGGATACTTGCTGTTTATTAAATGGGAGCTGACCTTGACCTTGCCTATTGTGCCCTGCTGCAGTTGATGAACACGCAGGTCTTTGACCAAAGGCTTTACTGGCAGATCCCCCCTAGAGGAACTCTGGTGCAGCTTTGCCCATGTCTTAACAGCCTTATTTGAGCCTGTCTCTTAAAGTTTACCTATGGAGAGATTTAAAAGAATGTTTTGGTGTGGCCCTTTCCAGCAAAATGATTTCGTGTTGCTCCTGGGAAGGCAATTGCCTTGATGAAGCTTTCAGAAGGAAAAAAGAGCTGAAGTTCACAACCTTTAAGGGACTAATGTTGATGTCTTTATTTCTCAGGTCTTTGTTGGAGCTCAACCATTTTAGGACGAGCAAAACAAAAATTTTCTTTCGCCTTTGTCTGAATTTTGTCATTGTCTGAGAGCTCTGAGGTTATAGAAACCCCCTGAAATGTGCCTGCAGCCATCACTTTGGGGCCTGTTTCAATACACACTCATGCCTGAGTGGGTGTCAATGCCCTCTCCCTGCCATTGCCTTCCCTGCAATCCTTACTGAGGTGCCATGGGTGGCAACACTGAACAGAATGTTGGCTTGGTTTGTGCTGATTTCCTTGTATTGTGGTGCTTTAGGCCTGGCATTATCAGCCATTGGAAGCCAAGGAGATTGCAAAGGGAAGGGATCAGGCACATCCCACCTGAGGGACATTCATCAATTGCACCACTCTGAGCAGGCTTCCCCAGGTTTCCAGACCATTCAGTGCATTAATATGGCATCAGTGGTCTAAACCAACACCCAGGGATTTTGGACTTTGGGATGAAGTTTTGTTTTCTAAAATTCATGTCTGTGCATCAGTAGCCCTGTCTGTCCTCCTTCACATGGAGTTCCTGGGGAAGTCTGTTGGAAGTTGGAGCAGTTGGCCCAGCCCAGTGCTGGGGATGGACTCTGTGCTGCAGCCAGAGTTGTCTTTGATGTCCCTCAGGTTGCTCTCGTGACTGCTGCTGCTGTCAGGGAGAAATGCAGTGCAGTCAGCTGAAGACACTGATCTGATTATGGTGACAACCTATGAAAATAAACCTTTCTTTAAGAGCAGAGTTTTGACAGTTGAGTTTTATTTTAAGTGCATTCACAAAGCTTGGGATATTATACTTTATTTTCTTACTGTTCAAAGTGAAAGGTTGCCTACAGTAGACACACATGGATATGTAAAATTAAATGCACTATGAAAACAATAATTTTGAGCCAGATGTATACCTCATGAAAACTTGTTGAGTTTCTGGCTCTTTTGGGTCTTTCTGGGATAGGATTAATATTCCTCACAGTGCTGAGCTTTGTCTTGATAGCTAAAAGGTGTTGGCCAGACCCCAGTGCTCTGAGCACCAGGGCTGTCTCTCCAGCATTTCCCCTCACCAGCAGTCTGGATGAAGGCAAGAGCCTTGGACACAGCCAGGACAACTGACTCCAGCTGACCAAAGGGATCCCCCATTCCATACACATCAGCAGAAAAAGCTGCAGGAGAGTAGGACAAGGGAAGCCATTTGTTATGATGTTGTTTGTCTCCTGGGGCAATCCCTATGCATCCTGAAGTCCTACAGCCTGGGAAGTGGCTGGACATTGCCTGCTGATGGAAAGTAGAGAATAAGTATTTTGTTTTCCTTTGCTTCTGTAGACTGCCTTTTCTTGATCTGTGAGACTTTTCCCCTCTGAATTTTTTCCCTACCAAGTCCTGCTTGGGGCAGTGATGGAGCAGCCTGTGGGGATCCATTCTCCAACCAGGGTCACCCCACCACATACAGGGATTTGTCCCCTTGCCCTGATGCTGGGATCAGCTTTGCAAAGGGAGCTGAATGACCTGAGCTGGGAAGTAATGGAGCCTGATTGCTCATGGATTTCCTCCTCATAATTGATTGGGCTTTGGCAAAGCTTTTCCTGCAGGACAGAAATTAGTAGGGCAAGAGCTTTTTAAGAAAGTCAGTTTGCAGTCACTAAGGAAAGTAAAAATTATGAATTATATATGCAATCTGTTCTGCTGGTGAGACAGTGATAAGCTTCCTAGAGAATTGTCTGTGAAAATATTTTTGTCTTTTTTTGGAAACAAAAAACTCCTGGAGAATACTTTGGGGAAAAAAGGGTCATGACATTTGAGAGGCAAAAAGGAAAAACAGTACAGTGCTTACTTTTTTTTTTTTTTTTCCCCAAAACCTCAAATCTGCAGTGCCTGTGCTCCATACTTCTGTCAGCAATTCTCTTTCCCCTCCTATTTTTGCAAGAGAATTTTAATGTGAATTTTGTCATGACTTGTGGGGCACAGGAATCACCTTGATTTCCCCCAGCATGTACTGTAACTGTTCCCTGCCCTTCTGGTACAACCCCTCTCTGTGTTGTCCCTTGACTAACTCCTAGAATAATGAGCTTTTGTCAGGGATGTAGCATTGGCTGATGGGAATGGGTTGGGTTTGGTTGGCTCCTGCCAGCAAACACGGAGCCATCAGCTGGGACAGACATGGAATCCACTAGTGAGGTGTCAGGTGTGGTAAACTGCACCCTGATCTAGGAAGATTATCTGTAGAGAGGCTGTTATCCAAGAGAAAATAAAGAACATTTATTTGTATTCATATTTAATAATGAACCATAAACTGCATCAAATTAAACACTGATTCCATGTTGATTCCATGTTGAACAGTCAGCAGGTACCAGGGCAGCATGTGTAAGAGGGGTTTTGTGTACCTGGGTGTTATTATCTGCTTGCATATTTTTTTTGCCATGGAAGTGATCTTTGAAAATAAAATCCATCTGTCTGCTGGGATATGTGTCTGTGAAGGGCAGTGGGAGAGGGATGCTACTTATCACTGACCTGTTGGATTATAGCACTCCTATTTCTCAGCAGAAATGTTCTCCCTTTGCAAGTGAAAAGAGAATGTCTCAAAGAAATCTCTGCAGAGCTCTGACCTGCACTCCCAGTGGAGCTGGGGCCAGCAGCACTCCTGTCTCCAGCTGTGAGGAGTGCAAATGGGCTCTGCCAAGCCTTCCATATCTCTGCCAGTTTTGTCTCACAGCTCAGTTGGTTTCTTAAGATTTGTTACAGAGGTTTTTTAAAGCAAACCAATGCTATGAGCCTTGTATTTAAATAAGTATGTGTGGCTCAGGTAAATGCAACCAATACAACAGAAAAATAAGATTAGAGGTGATTTGGGTATTTTCCAGTTTGGGAGGGCAGAGTCAACCCCTCCACACACAGTCTGGGAGAGTGTCTGAATGGGTCAGTGCTCTGACATCATAACAGCCCCAAAAAAGGTACATTTTGTACCTTAATTGTATCCTAGTCAGTGTGGTGGGTTTGGGGAAGTGGTGCTTTTTTTTTTAGGTCCTCCTCCCTCTTGAATGCACTATATTTGTAATGCCTCTTGCTCTGACAGGTAAAATTTCTGGCACTCTGCTGTTTTTATTTAAACCTTTCTTCCTTGGAGAAATATTGGAAATGTGCTGTATCAATAGTATCCAACTTTGTTACTATTGGGAACCACCTTGTTAACAACTGAGTAGTTAAATCTTTCCCTTCTGTGCTTGAGAGAAAGATCTTCACTGCTCACTATTCCTAATTACTCCTCTCCTCAGTACCTGCCATGGGGAAACATGTAAATTTGATGGGATAAGGAATCAGCTTGGCTTATATATAGAAAAGCTGAAAACCTTGTCTCTGTATGAGACTGGATTTAGTGGGAGCGTCCTGGGGAGCTGATGCACTAAATTTCACATGAACAAAGTATGGCCAGAATTCTTGCAAGGGTCCCTAACCCTCTCTGGCTGTGTCCAATGCCACTTTTGAGGGACTTGCTGGAGTTAAGGAGCAACTGCATCACTGAGATCCATTACTCTGTTTGACCTGGAGTGCTCAGAACTGGCCCTAGCAAGGCAAAATCTGAGGGACTGGATTTGCACTCAATAAGGGAAACATTAGAGCTTACATTAAGCAGTAGAGAGTTAAGGTATGATATAGTTTATCATGTTTTAAGCCTGTAACATAAACAGTGATGGGTTATTCTTATCTGAGTGCTTCCAAGCAAGGTTTTGATCCCACCTAGCACATTGCTGTTCCAGCTGAGGGTGGAGGAAATGAAAGATAAAATGCCGAGATGAAATGACCTTCCCCTTCTTTCTCCCTATAGATGATTTACATTTAAGCCCAGATACAAACCTAGATTTCATGTCTGGTTTTATTAGTGTAGACTAAACCAAAATCTTGGATCCAAAGCTTGTCAGTGTTCAAAGTAAATTATATAATAGTTTATTCTCCTTTCTGGCAGAGGTGGAGTGAAATTCTCAGGCAGACATCTGTGTACAGTAAAGAAAGTTTCATGCAAATGCTGCTGTTCACTGGAATGTATATTTATTTATTCAAGTCCTGGAAATGTAGATGAAAGGGAAGACAGAGGGATTGTCCTAATGAAATTGGTAACAATAATTGTAATTAAACCAGAACTGTTTAGGTTTGAAACAGAATCATTTAGATTTGACCAAAGCTTAGCATTGTTGGTTCTCTTCCTTTCTGACATGGCAGATGTATTTCTGCTAAACCATTATGTGCTTAGCATTGACTTCCATTAAAAACACATTGAGACCATGGGAAGGTTTGTCACAGCAGTGAATCCCTAAGAGCTGTATGTGACATATCAGGAAAAAATGGTTATTTCAATGTTTGAGCAGTGCCAGCACGAAACACACAGCCCCTTTGGAAATGGGAAAAATTGGGGACACAAGGCTCCTTCATCACCCTTCTTTACCCATTTGGTACTGCTGAGCAAGGGGTTGTGCTGTGGTGAGGATTTTGCTGGAGCTGGGAATGGAGTTTCTCCCTGGCTCAGGCAAGGAATTGTTGATGACCATAGAAAGGATTGCCATAATTAACTCCCACAGCCTGTATGGGAGTGTTGGTGAGGAACATGTCCCTAAACCAGAAATGTGCCATCTCTGGTGTTAGGAAAAGTGCTGTTTTTGTTATGCTTCCCTTCCTCAGAACTTAGGAGAAGCCATAAAAGCTGCCCAGACAAAGGCAGAAATGGGGATATTTTGAATGGAAAACCCTTGACTTCAGATTTTATTTCCTCCTCTGTTGTTGAGGGTACACAGTAAGTCTTCCATGGTTATTTTCACTTGAGGCAATGATGCACCGGAGTGATGTGTTAAAGCCTACCCCAGTGCAACAAATATCTTCAATTTACTTTTTACAAACCTGCTAATTTTCATGGATTTCTAGAACTATTTAGGAACTGAGGACCAGTTGTATGATGGAAAGGGATATAAACTCCCCCAAGCACAGAACCTTCAAAATATCTCCAGTGAACAAGCAGACAGACCAAGGCATTTATATCAGAGAAGTGAGACCCATCACAGCTGATCCTTCATCACCTGCCTCTGGTACAGCATTGCTGTCTTGGGCCACATCCAAAAGTTTTGTAGGTGACCAGGGGTGGCACTTTGCGTCCTCTAGTCCAGATTGGAGATTTGTTTGCTCCAAACCCTTTGAGCAAAAAGGAGATGAAATATGGTTTCTTTTTGCTCAGAGGGGCCCAAAGGTCTTGGAGGAAAATCAATTTGCTTGACAGACTTGGCAAGGAGAGCTCTCAGCTGGTGGCTGGCCTCTCTCCAAGCTCTCCCAGTCCAGGGACAGGCAGGATAATTTAGCAGATCTTGTTGCAGCAGAATGGGATAACATATTCATGGATGTCCAAGTGACTGAAGAGCTCAGTGCATTAGGCACTTGGGAAAACAAATCTGTTTGGTGCTGGCTCTTCCCTCCTGTGGAGACAAGGAATGTTTGACCCTGTCCTCTAGCAGGCACCAGCTCAAAGTCACTTGAAAGGGGGTAATGGAAAGTACTGGGATGGTCCACAAATATCCAAACATTGATTCCTCTCAAAAATGCCCAAGATTTCCCTTCAGTCTGTGGATTTACAGTGACTGATTTGTTGTATCAATAGCCAGCTGATTTTCCCATTTTTACTCAGTTTGTTTTTTTTTCTTACTGCTTTAACTTTTTAACCTTCTTATCACCTCTAGATGTGTGTGTTTTTGGTGCTTTTAAATGCAATTCCAACACTACTCTTTTTCAAGAGAAAGCATTGCTGTTCTTTAGCAGCCCTGCGGACATTCAGCTATTACTGGTGTAACACAGCAATGCAATAATATGACTCTCCTTGAACCCTTCTCTCTGTTTGTTTTTACTGTCACTGTGTGTCTTGGGACTTAAGGATCTGTGAAAACCTTCCCTGTATGCAGTCCCTGGGAGAAGCCAGTGTGTGCTGGCACAGATTGCCCTTGTCTGGTGGGGAGTTTTTCAGTTCTCTCCAATCCCAGTTAGTAGCTGTGATAGGAAAACCAAACAAGGGGGGAAAGGGGCTCTTCTCCCTTTCCAACTGCACTATGTCAGCCCTGCCTTCAGCTCTTTGAACACCTTGTGTTGTCACAGGAAAGCACTGGAAGAAGCAAATTTATTGTATGAGTGTGCCTGGTGGTGTTGGCAATGAATTCTGTGGTTTATGCTGCTGTATGAAAGTTGGTTTAAATTCATTACCCTTTCATTAAGTTTGTTCCATGGGGCTTTCATTCCCTGTTATCTGTGAGACCCAAATAAATGAGAATCCTGGAATATCAAAAGAAGGGTAACCACAAGCATCACACATTTCCTTGTTTAGCAGTGAAATGATAAAATAATTCTGAGTATATGGGAATACAATCACAGAATGCAAATTGTAAGTCCTAAATGTCCGGCCTCATTTCTAACCTGCATTTAGAGGAATCTTGTCTTTGTCCTGCTTGGGAGAGTCAAGCACCTGAAAATTCCTGCTGTGAGGGCTCCCTGCTGTGCAGCTCAGCTGTCCCTGAGCTGCACAGGGCAAGTAGGACAGCTCTTGCGAGGGATACTGCAGAGCAGGCTCTGGCATTGCACGTTTAAGGGCTGTTGTTGGATTCTTCAGATCACTTTAGACAAAGTCAGCAGTGATTTAGCAGAGCCGATTCTGCCCTGAGGAAGAGAAAGGAGTAACTGACCTGGGAGGATCTTTTCCCACTCTCTTTTCTGTGATACTGTTCCTGTTTCAGTCCTCTGGGACCCAAAATTGTGCAGCATTTTGCATCTCAGAGTCAGCCTGAGAGAAGGTTACTGAATGGAAAACAAGTTCATCCAAGAGCATGGGAGATGAGTTTGCAGAAGGTGCTGAAGTAATACTTGACATCATTAACTTGTGCTTTTAATCATAAGAAATGCACCTGAGAAACTTTATTGCATCCTCCTCTTCCCTGGTAGAAAATGGCATAAGAACATGTAAGAAAAAAAACTTCAGCCCCTTGTGCCCCATCTCTGTCACAGATGCAATGGGGTAACAAATCAACAACTCAGTATTTTCTTTAGAGCCTCCCTTCTCTTCCCATGGGCAGCCATGTGTCCCCCTGTCCCTGTGGTACATGGAAAGGACAGCCCGTAGCTGCCACCTCTCCAGTTCCACCAGAGCTGTGCCAATTAAAGAGACTTTTCTGTATTTCTTAGGGAAGAGTTACTTACACCCAGTGACATTTCTGCTGGCTGCTGTTAAAATCTTCTCCACACTAAAGTCAGCAGCTTCATCTCAGAGTGACAAACAAAACTGCTGCTGAAGAAAATGTTTCCTGGAGTGTTGAATGTAAAATTGTTTAATGGTAAATAATACAGCCTACAAAGTTATGCTGGGAAAATGGACTAAAAGGAGAAATCACATTTAATGCTCTTTGGGTTTTTGCTCTTTGCAGTTAGAGGAATTGATCATGCACAGTGAGAAGGGTAAGAAAACTCAAGGGAGACAAACACCAACACATCTCAGGAACAAAGAAGACAAAGGTTTCAGAAAAACGTTCTTTCCTTTACTTTCTAGTTGTTCTGCTTATTATTTGTTGTTGTTTTGGTGTTCTTTTTTTTTTTTTTTTTTTTTGTTGTTTTTTTTTTTTTTTTTTTTTTTTTTTTTTTTTTTGAGAAACAATATGTTTCTTTTATCTTCCCCTCTTTCTTCCTTTTCAACTTCTTTCTTAAATGTCTCATTAATTTCTGCTGTGGAGTTGAACAAGATGAAATGTTGTCAGCCTGTGCTGATGAATACCTCTCTGCAAACCTTACATAATCCATCCCAGCCCCAAATCAGGTTAGTGCAGAAATAGAGCTTTACACCTTTGAACTGCCAATTCTGCAGCGAAAAGCAGCCTCTGGCAGCGAGTGCCAGGCCCGGCTGTGCCAGCACAGTCAGGAAGACGTTGCACTAAGTTTTGGGACACAGAAATGAGGAGTTGCAGCCACTTCTCCCATACCCTTTGGAAGTCCTCTACCAATTTATTAACTTGGAATCGGGTGCACTTTTTTTCATGGTGACAAAGGTGGAAAATTTCAGTATTTCCAAGACCATACTCAATAATGATATTAATTTTTCTTGTTCTCCACTTAACTGATCATTTTTTCCTGGCTAACTCTGGAGCACAGCAGGGAAACTTCTGTGTAATTCTATCGTTGCCAAGGGCCAGATTGTCAGCTGCATGTTTAAGTGAGGTACACAGAATCAGAAGGGACCCACAAGGATCACAAAGTCCAACTCCTAGGATGAACAGGATGCATTTGCAGCAGTGTGGGTGTAGTTTAGGCTGACTCTATTGAGATTATCATCCTTTGTGCACCATGCAGGAGCAGCTGTGGTAGTTTGTGCATCCAAAGACATCCAGGGAATGGACAAGAAAGGCTGACAGGATTGCACTTTTATTTTTCTTGGTTAGTCAAGAAAATGTTTGTTGGTTCCACAGCATCCCTAGGGAATCCCTCAAAACCAGACAGGATGCTCATTATTTTTCACTGGCCATGACCACTGTTCTGTGTTAAGGTAACTTATTATTTCCATGTTTGCTGTCAGAGGAGGGTTTGTTTTGTCTTATTTTAAACCTCCTTGAAGCCTGTGCATAAACATTCGCCTGTTGCTCGGTGGCAGGTAAATAAGATTTGAGCCTTTTGTATGCTAGGGGAATAAGATGGAAATGCTGCACTGAGGATGCAAGCAAGTAAAATAGGATTATTGATTGATCTCTTGAAAAATGTATGTGCATTTCTCCTGGACCTACTGTGAAATGAAGGAATCTGCGTAAATGCACATCCCTGAATCTCTCCCCTCTGCTACTTACCTTAGATATTTGGCTCCTCATGTGTTAGGGCAGCAGCAGCAAAATGCATTAGTAAACAAAAGTACAAGTAAGGGCTGCAAGGAATGAAAAACTCTTGGAGGTAGTGTAATCTGCAAAGAAAAATGTGTTGGAGTAAATGGTCTTCTCCCAAAATGGGAGTCTGGCTGCAAACAAGGAATCAGAAAGAAAATAGGGAAAGTGCTTTTCACAGAAGTAATCCAGGGAAATCATATGCTACAACTTTCTTGCAGGCCAAGCACTAATTTAATCACAGGAGATAAAATGTGTCCTATATCTCTACAGGACATGGGAAGATTACTGGCTCATTTTTTTTTCAGGTTAAGTGCATGTGTATAGGTCATACCTTTTTTTCCAGATGCTTCTTGCAAGCAGGATTCTTGGACTGGATGCATGTTAGAGGCCTGAGGATGGTTCAGGAAAAGGGACATGTCCAGTGTGGAGCCAGAGGACGTCCTGGGGGCTGCTTTGGTGAAGGCCTAGATTTCCAAATATTTCAGTTTTCCTTGCTCTGTCACATGCCAAGTGCCAGAGCAAAGGGGCCTGTTTTTCTCTTGTCATTTCTCTGTGTTTGCTGCCTCTCACTAGAGAATTATTAGGTAACAAATACACACATGCACAGACACAGATTCTCATTAAATGAAGAAGGACTAAGTAACTGCACATTATTGACTTCCGTGGTTCCAAAATGTACATCGTGTATTGCTTTTGGATCTGGGGGAGCTGGGATCAGCTTTGGATGTGAGCTTTGCCTGCAGGTCTTCTCCAACATGAAGGAGCCTTTCAATTAGAGCTGCCTGCAGTGTGGGCTTACAATGTGATGCTTCTGGTCTGCTCAAGGGAATTTTACTGGAACAAAAACCTCAAGTCCTATTTCATGGTGTACCTGTCAGCTTCTTAGTGCAGGAAGTGGAAGGTGGCTGATGGATACCATTGGGATACTCAGAAATTAAAGACCAATGATCTGTATTTAAGGCTCAGGAATGAGGGAGGGAGACAGGACCAAAGAGAGAGTGAATGTGGCTGATTCCTGAGTGCTAATATTCCTCAGAGGGTGTAAATGGACTAAAGAGGAATTCAGCCACTTGAAAGGGACGTTTCCAATCAATGGATTTACTGAAGGCTGAGGAAAGAAAGGCAGAGCTTAGGCCCTGGTCCTGCTCCAGTCAGGGGATGCTAATGCAGCTCTCGGCTATTCAAAGCAAAAAAGCAAGAGATGAGGAGGCTGTGCCCTTCGGGAGGGATGCTCATGAAGAAGGGGAAACATTAAACCAATTTACAATTGAGTCAGGCAAAAGGCATAAAGGAAGAAAACTGGAAATAAGAATGCAATCATAAAGAGCAAAGACCAGGTCAACGCTGTTTTTAGTATCCATAAAGCTGTGGTTCTATTTAGTGAAGGAAAATGGGGTAAACTCCTCCTTGCCATCAGGCAAGGGTGAAGGAAAACTTGAACCCTTCTCTCTTGCTTCTCACTTTCTGACTAACATCTGCCAAAAGGATTTTTTTCCATTTCTGTTTGTTCAGTCCAGATCTAAGATAAAATTACCTGTTATTTTTGTGATATGCCAGTGGTGCTGTTTCTACTGTTTATGAGAAGACAGAGATGGTCCTCCCTGCAGGCAGCCCAGTCTGTGGGACAGGCACCCATCTGGAATAACTGGGGAGCTCATTCCCTCTTTCTCTCCTTGTTATTGAGTGCTTGGTTTAGTTTATTGCAGTTGTTCTGAAGTGCTGGGTTTAAGGTGGGGCAAGTCACAGACTGCCACAAAAGCTGTGGTGAGGAGGGCATACAGCAGGAAATGGGAATGTGAGAAAAATGGGAATGTGAGCCTGACACATCCACAGGGTATTTAGCCAAGAAGGTGGGAGAAGGAGACTGCAGGACAGCACTGCTGCTGCACTGGGCACACACCCCTTGGAGCCTTCCTGGCCTTTCCAGGCCTAGAAAGAGCTGAGGTAGTTCCAGGGCTCCATGTCTCTTGCTTGTGTGGATTCCTCTCTTTTAGCATACACTGCTGTATTTGACTTTTCAACACAACAAGTAATATTTTTGTGAATTTTGAGATGAGAATGTCTCTCTCCCCATGACTTAAATGCCTGTCTCACAAAGATTGTCAAAATCTAATTATGAGTAATTACCCTATCAGATGTCTCATCATTCATTCCTGTAATTGGGTTTGCAGGGCTCAAAGATTTCTGCTGAAAGATGTGTAAAATGATTCAGGTTTTTAATATTTGCCTTCAGAATGTTTGTGGTGAAGTTTTGAGTCCAGAACCACTGCAGTCAATGGCTGTGGCTGTAGGGGACACTGAGCCCTTGGAGCACTGCCAGCATTCCAGAGCCATTTGTGTGTCCTGCCTGGGGGGAATCCTGTGGTGGGCACCATCAATAACATCTGGAGAGGAGCTTCCTGCTGGAGTTGCATGAAGCCTGTGGCATTGGCAGCTCACCCAGGGCAAAATTCCTCCAGGTTTGGGCAGTGAAGCCCACGGCACTGTGGGAGCCTTCCTTTGCTCCTTATTCCCATTTTTGCTTGAATTCCTGCTGAGCCTCTGAGTATTTTTGCTTGAACACATCTGGGTCAGCCTCTGTCCTCATTTGGGTGTTGGTTCAGTTGTGGCTTCAAGCAGGTTTTGATGAGAACAGCTGAAGGGAGAGACTGGTCCTGGGAAGCTGCTGGAAGTAAGAACATTTACAGATCTTGTGGGTTGCGTAAGCAGAGGGGGCAAAAAGGACAGCAGTCACAAGAACAACTACCTTCCCTGTCTTGTTCAAACAAACCTCTTTTCTTCTAGGACAAAGCCATTATTTTTTATACAGCAAATGGGGCTGTTTTGTTGTTTTAATGGATTTACAAATTGAATTTGTTATTAGCAGTAACTCCACCATTGTGATGTTAAATGGCAGGAAATTGGCCTGCTCTGTTGCACCTCTTATTACCTTTCCCCTTCTCTTCTAAGAGGCTGGGTTTTGAAAAGCCCTGAACGAGGACATCATAGAGAATCTTAATTCAGTTCAGTTTAAAAGCTAAATTTAGGGCAATTGATCATTTTGTTCTGATGATCACAGACTCCCAGCAGAAAATCCTGAAACATCTGCAAGAGCCAAGGGAGAATGGCTTTAAACTGACAGAGTGTGGCTTTAGATTCAATATTAGGAAGAAATTATTCCCTGTGAGGGTGGAAAGGCCCTGGCACGGGCTGCCCAGAGGAGCTGTGGATTCCCCATGATCCCTGGAAGTGTCCAAGGCCAGGCTGGACAGGGTTTGGAGCAATCTGGGATAGTGGGAGATGTCCCTGCCCATGGCAGGGGGTGGAATGAGATGAGTTTTGAGGTCCATCCCACCCAAACTGTTCTGTGATATTTATAATTGAAAGACAAATCAAAGTCTTTATTTAAGAACATTGGTGGAGGTTTTGAGGCTACTCAAAAGAGATTATTGCTTTTATTTTCAACATTGGACTTGGCACTACAGGTACAGTCCTGTGGCATGACCTTTATCCTTCACAAATCAGAAAACCTGCCAAAATATGCTGGTTTGGTTCACTTTATGATTATTAGTCATTATTTCTCTAAAGGGAACAGCTTCATTTTGAATGGATTGATGCTCTGCATAGGTTGCATATTGAGGGCTTTGTTTAGACAAAGTTTCCAGAGTTACTCCAGTGCAAGAGAGATTTCCTGAGTCCAGAGCCCTGTTCAGAGGCATTGGCAGAGCAGTGGGATCCTGTGAGGGAGACACATTATGGCAAGGACAGCAGGAAGGTCAGCCTGGAGAACTCTGTGAACTGAAAGCTCTGTAGGCAAGGAACACATTGCAGAAAAGTCAGGGGCAAACTTAACTTCAATGAAATATCAGCAGAACAGCTGAAAACAAAACAAAACAAGAAGTTATGAAATCTTCTATTATGAATTCATCTGGAATTGTGACTAATGCATCATTCTGGTACTCAGTGAAAGAAACCTCAACTTCAAATTTATTGTATTTTCTTTTGCACATGTGGTTTTCATAGGTGCTGGAATGAAAACATGAAGACAAGCCCATAAACCCCTTTATATTTAAAGTTAATGACACATAACTCTCAGTATAGCTGGCTTGCCAAAAAAAAAAGATAAATCACATTCTGCTCATCTTTACTTTTTTGCCCTTTTTTGTGTTACTTTTACTTCCTTGAGCAGATTTTGTCTTTAAACCAGTTCCCAATAAATGAGTATTCACAACATCAGAACTGCACAGCTGACACTGCCAGACTCTGGCTCCACAGGACATGAACCAAATCAGAAATAAAACTTGCCTCTTAGCTGAGCAGGCTTGTGGCCACTGCATTAGGTGTGTATTGACACTGATTTTGGAGCTAATAATGAGCTCAAACAGTTTGTAGCATTTTGTGTGTTTTCCTTGAAATGTGCTCTAAAAGCTCTTGGCTCTAAAATGGCATTTTTTTCATGGGGAAAAGATACCAAGTCTTCCTGTTGAAAATAAATTTGTTACATGATCTGAGTGCTTCCTAATGACTGAAACTGGAGGACAAAGAAATCACAGTGTCTGCATCTCAGTCATCTGCTTCCTAAGCAAAACTATTTTGTCTCTTGTGCTCTTCCATGAGTTTAAAATTTTTAAACTCATTTGACAAATTCAACCAAGGTTTGCAAGGAAGAAGAGCAGAAGTCTCACAAATCAGTAGGTTGTTAAAAATTTCATGAAATGAAGCAGATGGAAGTAAGCTACCTCCTCCAAGTCCAACCCACATACGAGACTCCAGTAAGGATTTTTTACTAGACATGAAAAAATTTATTTTGGCAAATTTGATCAATGTAGTCTGGGGAAAGACTCCACTCATGTCTGATGTCTCTGCCAATCTTTCAAAAGATACAAATCAATATAAACAAGATTGTATTGGGTCATGAAACAGCCTGGTCCTAAAAGCTGTCTATTGCTGTATTGCTGTTTTGCAAGTCTCATGGGTTTTTTTCCTTTTTTTTT
>WEIU01014082.1:256933-267680 GCA_013389925.1 Aegithalos caudatus
TTTTTTTCTGGGCAATGTACTTGGCTCTCCAGTCATGACCTTCTCTCTAAAGTTTCATAGAAAAATAACCCAGGAGAGATCCCCAACACATGGGTGTCAGGTGGGACTGAGAACAGGTGGGAAATAACTGGACCTAATCCCTGGAATCCATGGGCTGCACAGAGCCTTTGGCTGAGGATGAACTGCTGGCACTCCAGTGCAGTGATGGTTTTGTGTCCCACTGTTGCCTCTGGTGGAGTTTTACCAGGTACAGGGTGTTGCTCTTTAGGGCAAATTCTATGTGATGCTGAAATGAACTAAATGTAGAGGGGTTTGTTTTTTTTTTTTCAGGTATTATCCTTCAGGCTTGCTTCCTTTTCTTTTCCTGTATGAGGAATGTAGAAAAAGCAGTAGCATGGTCTTGCTCTCCTTGTTTTCCACCAGGCCACAGAATGCCCCTTTCTTACAAACCTTTTTGGCTGAATTTGCCCTTTCCAATTTCTCTTGCCTTCATTTAATATTAATCCCTAAATAACTTTTCTTTGATCGTTCTCTACATTCATTTTGTTTCACCCAACATCCTCTGTTACACTGCTGCTTTCTGAGTTCAGACCTGCTGCCTGCAGGCTCCAGAGTGAATAAATGAAGGTTCTCTCTCACCCTGTGCTTTGAGATGCCATTCCCTCCCCACAGCTGCTCCCCCAGGCAATTCCTTTCACACATCTCCACGTGAAAGTTGGGAGCTGCTCTGCAGATCAGCACTTATTTATTGCCTCACATCCTGTTATTGTTTTGGTAGACATGCTCTGGTGTCCTGCACACCCACCCCAGGTATCTTCTGCTCCCAGTTCATTACTCTAAGTGTTTCCCTGGGATTTTACAGCATTTCTCTCCTCCTCCTGAGCTGCAGGTGCTAGGGCAGCTGCTCCTCATGGAAGGCAATGGGATATTGGTGGCTGATGTTAAGGCAGCAGAATATCAAGGACATCTTTGTACAAGAGCAAGATGACTTTTACAAGCTTTGTAAAAGTGCCCGTGTGACTTAATAGCCACATCTGTTCAAAAGTATTTGGAAGCCAGTCCCCTGACTTTCAATTCTTTATATTGTTTATATTATTTTATATGGTTTTGTTGGTTGTACTTGGTTAGTCTTCAAAATGAGACAAGACCTGGGGGTCACCACCCACGTTTGGAGGAGCTGAAAACCAGCCCCTGTTTTTACCTTTGGGGCTGTTTCACATCCTCAGCCCCGAAGCTGTAGCACTGAGCAGAGCAGCACATGGACTCCCACCTCTGTGGGGTGCACTAGTGGGTGTCACAGACAGTCTGGGTTCTGTTTGGGTGCTCTAGGGGCAGGTTCCTGAGCTCTGTGCTGTCCCTGTGCCTGCTGCAGGAGTGTGCAAACATCCAAACATCCTCCCCCGGGCACCGGCGCGCCGCAGCAACGCGGCTTCATCTCCGTGTCAGAATCCAGCATTAATAGCTCCAAACTCTGGCAATCTACCAGGGAACTTAATGCCATCCCACCACAACAGAAATTTTGTATGCAGACACACGCTTTCCTAGGATATAAGTGGTCCTATTGCTCTACTTTCCAAATACTGCAGTCAAATACTTTCTCCTGGAAAAAGAAACTGATGAATCTTCAATAGCAGGAGAGGCTGAGCCCATCAACAGACTTTTAATGAGTATCAGGCTGCATTTCTCCTCTTGCAGGGCTGCTCAAACACAGGCTTGCCCAGGGGGGCACTCAGGATCCAAGACATCCATTTAGAAAAATGGGTTTGTGGTACCAGGAAATGGAGCAAAGTAGGGAAGAAAGGAAAAACTGGTGCATGAAGCCCCTGCTGTGTATTCAGAAAGGAGCTTGCAGGGATACAGCACAGGGAAACTGGGGGATCCAAACGGAGTTTTCTGCGTACTGGAGCCTCCTTAGCAGGGCTTGTCATAAATTTGTATTTTTAAAAAATACTAAGCCTGTTTTTCACCTAGCAGCCAAAAATCTCGGGGGCTGTGTTCAGTATTTACCACCCTTCTCAAGTCAAATGTTTATCTCATAGAAAATGGCCTTACAAATATGGAAATACATGGCTGATGTAAACATGGTCCTGTGATTTTAAAGCCTTATATTTCATTTTAGTTTTTTCCAACAGTCTCAAATAGCTCTTATATTTAATCTCATATATCTTGCTGTACTGTGGGGCTTTGTGATGGTGTTCAATTTGTTTCTATGCTGGGAACAAAGAGAAGTGTTGGAAGATGTGCCCAAAACAGGAAAGTTCTGGATGCATTTCAAGGTTCTCTTTCTCTCCTGAGCACTGTGTGGCTTTCTTGCAATCCATTTTGTACATTTACATACAGCCTAAAACAATTCCATGGATCATTTTTTGACTACCCATGCCATAGAGGTGGCTTGGTTGGACACCCTGGATAGACAAGGTCAGTCAGTTCCCAAAAGTGCTGCATGAGCCTACAGTGTCCATGTAAAGCTGGTCAGACAGCCAACATGCCTTGGAGCTCAGGAAATTACACCATCAGTCAAGGAAAAACAGTTGCTGAAATATTTTGTTGCTCTTTTATTAATTCAAATGTCATTCCTATTTTCATTCACATTTCCCCAGCTAACGTTTAATTAGGACAGATATTCTGGGGTTGCTGTTTTTAATTTTCTTCTAGCTGTGCTTCCATTTTCTGTAGCAGTTTCACTGCTGGTCTTACTTTCACAATTGATTGGAAAGGTTTATTTTCCTTTTATGTTTCTCTTTAAATACTTGGTCACAACAGGGGCTCTGAAATGCATATTATCTTGGATTGTGGGATGAGAAACAGTCTCCAGTGCTGAATCCAGGGAGTGATCTCCAGACACACATGTGCTCTCAGTATTTTAGCTGCTTGTCTTAAATTATTATTTTTATAATTATTTTATAATTATTTTGATCATTAAATAAAAATACAGATATCCCAGGAGCCACACAAAGCAGCTATCAGGAAAATATTGATTTTTTGGTAGCTGTATCAGAGTCCTGGATCTTTGGCATGGGAAGTTACTGCCACCACTCAGAAGGCTTCTTTCCCTATGAATATGGAGTAGGAATTTAATGGGTTTTGAGCTCCAGGCCAGGGATTCACCCTGGTCTGCAGTGGTTCAGTGAGGGGAAGACCTGTCAAGCTACAAAACAGCAACACTTTGCAGTAAAACTGGAAGAAAATCCCCAGCATTCATATAAATAATGAACTTCCAAATCTTACTCATGATAGCTTTGTCTTTAACAGAACTTGGGGTAGGGAAACAAGACATTTGTTAAGAGTTGCTGTCTTGACAAATTTTTAGCCTTCACCATTTATTGTGGTGTTTCTAATGGCAAAAATATAATTTAATATTGAAAACTTGATCAGCCAACAGTCCAAACTTTTCCCTGGGGTGAAATTCATAGTGTTATGCCAAGAAAAAAATTGGATTAGTCTCAAGAAGGGATAAAATCTCCAAAGATCTCAGGCCTGTTACCTCACTGATACACTCACTAGCAACTCCTCCAAGTCTTCCCTTCCTTAGCAGTGGTTTGGAAAGTTTAGGCCTGGCAGGAAAGTGTCCCTCGGGATGGTTGGGTTCCTCTCTCCCTCCCTGGGTGAGGTCAATGGGTGGGGGGGGTGGGAGGGAGCTCAAAGCACTGTTTCCCCTTTCATCCCCAGAATCCTGTGTGGATATGAGCTTTTCCCACCTTTAGATTGGAAAATTGACAGTTCTGACTGTGCCAAGCTGTGGCACCTTTCTGCTGGCTTGTCTGAATTCCAGGGTCAATGTGGTTGTGAAGACAAGAGACAAAATACTGAGCAAAGGGAACTTTCCCCTTGATATAACTTGGAAAGTGCAGTTTAGATGCTTAATTGGGATCAAACAAGATAGAAATTACATCAGAAAAAATATTGATGGCTGTAGAGGCCAATATAATTTCTGCACAGTTTGACTGCAAACGTGGAGCAGCTGTTGTGTTGCCCAGGTTGTGTGTACCTCGTGTCTGTTTGCATATAGATTTGGCAATAGAACTGTGTAGTAACTCATGGAAAGAGAAACATGTGAGTAAATCTGCTTCTGTATTTCAACTAAAATTTGAATCTCCCATTTTGCAGCAGAAGTTGATTTTTTTATTCCACACAGCATACTTGGCCAGCTAGAAGCCTCGGAGCCAAATTCTCTCTCTTATAATGTAGACCCTGAGCAAACTGAGTGAATGAAGGTCAGCTCACCTGTAATTCAGCATTTAACAATATGCTTTGCATAATAAAAAATAATCTGCAAGTGAGGAAATCATGAAGAAAAATGCAACTGCACCCACTGGAAGCAATGCCTTTTTCATTCCCACTGCAGTGGATCAGGACTCAGGGCAATCATGAATACATTTGAAAATTTTCCTCTCCTTGTCTGCCCTACTTTTTTATTTCATCATCATTGAAAAGCCTCGGCATTGGGCTGATTTTGGAGGCACTTAGCAGCCAAGGATTGGTGTTTGATAGGGAAATATGCTGGGCAGAGGAGAAACTGAGTTGTTCTCTTGAAATTCTGTCCGAATCACAATATGGGTCTGAAATGAAGTGAAAAAAAAAAAAAAATGGGTTACAGGACAAAGGTGCCAGTGTGAATCAGCAGAATCTCTTTAAGCAGAGAAAGTATTGGAAATGTGTGTGGGTTTTTTTGTTTGGTTGTGTTTTTTCTTGTTTTGTTTGTTTTTTTGTTGTTTTTTTTTCTTTTTGTGTGTGTGTGTTTCCCATTCATAATAAGTATCATTCTCATCATGGTAGAGATGTCAAATGAATGACAGGCAGAAGATGAAAAGGAAAAAAATAAAGGCAGGCTAGGAGTAAATGTTAATTAAAACAGGATTTGGAATAATCAGGAAGCTCTTTCATATCTGCTGCATAAGAACCTTCCTTTAAGACCCATTTTGGTTTGATTTACATGACTACTGGCAATTACTTATAGTGGATATTTTACCATGATAAGGTACCTGCAATTTGATCAATCTGTGACCAAACTCTGTGCAGTCAATACTCCGAACTCACAGACTTGACATGAACATCTGTATGCTGAAAATTAGGGCTTAGGATTTGGGAATGAGTGGTTTACAGTCCTTGTGGGTCCCTTCTAACTCAGAATTATTCTGTGATTCTGTGATCCCTGTCTGCTGGCAAACCTGGGAATGGAACAACTGACATTCTAAAAGCTGCATTTCATTTCCTTGGAATTATTTAGCAGGTTCTAGAAGAGGGTGACAGTCTTAACTTTTAGGGAAAAGAAACTACATGAATATTTACAGGATTGCTGGGGGAAAAATATCTAATTGGTTGTTGAGTAGAATTTGATCCCAAATTGAAGAGACTTTGAAGTCTGTATGTGTACAAACACACAGAGGTTTGTGTATGTACAGATACACAGAGATAGAGCCTTAGAGAATTTGGAGTGGTGTGTGTGTACACATCCTATAGGTGTGTGTTTGTGTGCAGGTGTGCACACATTCCTGCAGGATAAATCCTATTTATCAGCTCAATATTTAATAGAAATGCTTATGCAGTTTCACATCAGCCCAGGAGCCTCCTTTGATCTGGGAGCTGCTACCAGTTGTTGGGAGTTGTTTTGCAAGCTTTGTGAGCTGTGCATATCGAGCGATGATAACACAGGCTTATTTTTGTACCATCAGAATGTTTAAGCCCTCAAGTTCTGTTAAGATGGCATTTTGTTTTGCTTTCCCCAAATGAAATTCCCCTTGAAAAAGCTAATTTAGCAACTCAAGTGGATCATTGTACAGAGCATTAGGGCCATCAGTGGTAATAGCAAATGGTAAAGTTGGAATTGAGGCCCTGGTTTCCCTCATGGCTTGGTTTATTTTACAGCACCTGCAGAAGTTCTCTCCCCACACAGCCCTGGTGAAGGAGCAGTTTTGGCACTGCTGGCAGTGCTGTGGCAGCAGCAGTGCTGCGGAAGGCAGGAATTGGCACCAACCCCCAGGGGCTCTTCAGTGGGAGGCAATGGCTGCAGCCTCCCAGCCAAGTGGCTTCTGGGGACAATAATCCCCCCTCTGTTCTGGGCTTCCAATCGAGATCCAAACCCAAATTACAGAGACTATAAAGTGTTTTCTATGGCTCAACTTCAGTTTTACAGCTACTGCTGTGGTTTAACAGCAAATTGGGAGCTAGAATATAAATACTGGCTTTTCCTTCCTGGAAACATGTGCACTTTGATAGAGTATTTTTATGAGATAAGAGTTTGCATATTCTTTTAAAAATGAGTGAGCTGGTTGAATGATTTCCTCTCTCCCACATGGGAAGGCCTCACAGTACCAATCCTGGGTTGAACAATATTCACCAGGGACCAATATCCTATCATGGGTATGCCTGGAGGGGAAAGCTTTTCCTAAATAGGAAAAACCCTAAAATCTTGGTAAAGGTTGAGAAAGAAAGGGAGACATCAGTACTTCATTCTCATTTTCCAAATAGTTTAGCCAGGAGCAGGACACAGCCAAACAAGTACAAAATGCTGCAGGAGCACTTTGTAATCAATGTATCTCAGATTTAAGAAAAAAACATTGCAGGATTTCACCAACCTGTTTTTTACCAAACAACTCTCCACAATGTTTGTTTGGTGGAATTTGCAGGATTGCATCCTTTGGTTTTCTCAGTACTGGGAAGACTGAACTAGAGGCATGTGAGGTTCTTGGCAAGGGAATTTCCTATGGTATTTACAAACCCATCTATTTTTTGAGCATTTCTGTTTGTGTGGTTTCTGGAAAATGTTGGCGGTACCCAAAACATTGTACTGGCTCTTTACTTGGCAGAATAGCAACATCACAGAAAATGAGGTAAGTCCAGACAAACAATATTAATAATTAGATTGATTCATCTGGAGTGGGTGAACTGAAAAGTCAAGGTAGGATGGTTTAGTAATTATTTGAAAACTAAAATGCAAAAGCTGCAGCACAAACTGGGCACACCATGCCTGAGTGACAGAAATCAGGGGAATGAATCCAGTGGGTTTTCTGTTTTAAAAACAGCTTGTCATTGGTGGTGCTGGTGAATTCATAATTCCCAAGCAGAGATCATTAAAAAAAATTAGGCCAATCATATTTAAAATGGGTTCTAACACCCAACATTTTGGCTACTTTCTGATTCTCTCAGTTTGAAAATGAGAACATTGTGCTTCCAACATATCTGGGATTATCGCAGTCTCGTTTGAGCTGGTGAAACTCTGAAGGAGAGTTTAGGCCTCATTTTTCACCTTCTGTGGGGGTCCTGCTTTGGATTCTGGTGCAGGGGATGTTTTTTATCAAAGGAAAAGCAAACACATTTGTTTTGTGCACTGTGACAGAGAACAGACTCCCTTTTCCTGATCTCTGAACTACATATTTGAGCAGGACAAATGTGTCCCTTCTCATTGCCTTTACCCAGGAATGAGTGACAGTAAGGCAAATGCAAGGGGACTGAAGGCAAATGCAACTGATCCCAAGGATCAGCTGCCTGTTGTTTCTGCAGCACTTTGGAAATTCACAGGTCTATATTTATTTATTTTCATAAATTGCAAATTGTGAACTCCATCTTAACGCAACACAGTTTTAAACACACTCCTGTGGGTTTTTCCTTAGCCCTGTGTGTGATTTTGAGCTGAGGCTGTTTCCCACTCCCTTTCCTGTGTCTTCTTTCTCAAGCATGCCTGTGGAAGGGCTGAAGGTCCCTGATTGTAACATTTTCCCCTCTCCCTGTGATGGGATTCAGTTGTCACCCCTGGGTCAGTGCAGTTTTCCCTCTTTGCAGCCCCTTGCTCTGAGTGCAGGATCCACCATCTCCTCATTGCATTTTATTATGGGCTGCTGAACCCGGAGCCTGCTTTGGGAGGGGTGCCTCTGGTTTCTCTAATGGATTTCCATTTTCATTCTTTTTCAAAAGCTTGCAGCCAAATTTGATGGTGTTTCAGTGCAGGCTGAATTGGGTGTACAAAGTGCAAGTGGGATTACAGTCATGGAGGAGGCTCTACACAAATAGTTTGGCTATTTAGGGGCATAATTACCCAGACTGCAATCCCAGAAATAGCTGCTATACACAAATCAGTCCTAATGCTCTCTACAAAGCTGCTCTTTGTCCTCCTAACCTGGTTCATTATGGAGCCACAACAAAAACCATCTTGAGTGGCGTCCATGGATGCAGCTCTCTTTGCTGAGAAACCATGTGGGAAACCACAGTCTTAATTACATCTGCTTCTAAAAGTACACTAAAACACTCATAAAAAATTAAGATTATTTTCAAACTTATCCCACAATACCGCTTGGAAAGCACTAAATAAAAAATATAATTCAAATGCCATTTCTATTATAGGACACTTTAAAATATAAATTTATTTAAATGGCTTGACTGGCTCCTTTTCATAACTCAGGTTGCCCCAAAATAGGATTATTATGTCCCCTGAACATGTATGGAGCCAGTGCTTCACACAAGGATTTTAATGGCAAAAAAAAAAAGAAAATTCTTCAAGGCTTTGGCATATTTTAAGTGGTTGTATGACTGGGTTTGTCTGTATTGGTAGCTGGGGAAAGAAGGGCTGGAAATTAAACTGAGGGAAAAAATAAAAGAAAGGAAACATTAAAAGATGCAAAATATGGGAAAAAAAAACCAACAACATCCCCCACATTAAAAACAGGAAGGAGAGACCTCCTTCCTGAGATGTTCATCAGCTCAGAGGGTGTAGTGCCTGCTAGCCAGGAGTACACTTTGAATACTTCTATTTTTTAATGTTTCTTTTCTGGGGGCCTTACTCTGATATGGCAGATGTGAATTCTGATCTGCTGCTGTATAAGACCTGATCCCCATAGCCAGGTTTATCATCAGCACAGAAGTGTTAAAGCCTTCCGAGAAGGACTAAATGATCCATTATGTTTTGGCAACTGCAGCCTCATTTCCTACCTGCTGCTCCTTCTGTGGTCACTCTGAAACAATTATTTCAGATAATGTGGAAACAGGCCATTGATGAGAGTCCATCAAGAAATCATTATCTCACTAGAAGCAATGTACTGGTTGTTAAACAGAATTGGAAGGTGTGGATGCAAAAATATTTTTCTGACTTTTTTTAGCTTCTTTTTGATGGGGATGGGGAGGGCAGAAGGGGCTGGAGGGCTGTCACCACATTGTCTAAGGCATGGCAGCTGAGGGTGCAGTGCCACACACTCCATTTTGTGCTGCCCATGCCTTGGGTTGTGGCTGTGCAGCCAAGGGCCTGGAAGTGCTGCCAGTGGAGCAACAGCAGGTTGGGCTGGTACAGATGAGGGACAGATTGATTATCTATCTATCTATCAATCATCTATCTATCTATCTATCTATCTATCTATCTATCTATCTATCTATCTATCTATCTATCTATCTATCATCTATCATCTCTTATCCACTGTCTCATCTATTTATCAGTCATGCCCCACTGCCTTGCACACAGCAGAAATTTGTTGTTAGTGCAACATCCTGGGGAAAAAAATCCTGACCTGGCTCTGAAGAACAGCTCTAGGGAATCTGTCCAGTCTAAATTGCTAAGAAGGTAGGGATTTGACTGGGACAACTGGATTATCATCTAGATGACAAGATAATGAAGGAATTAGTGCTGTAATATATTATTTTATTTAATGGTTTATTGTGGACACCTCATGATTTAATATCAATGAACTATCAGGCAGACAATAGCTGGGCATGTGTATGGGGTGCAAGGGATAGAATGTGGGCACCTGCTCCCTAGCCAGATTCCCACTCTAATTTTGGATACCATTTTAAAATATTATTTATTTTACAAAGTAGTCATCAACCCAAACATTCCAGCTATGTTTCCCTTCTATAAACCTGTAATTCTTACTGCCTTTTCCCTTCCAATGCAGTTGGACTCTAAGTCACAGTGTCTCCCCAGTTCTGGGGTGGCTGATGGTGTGGATCCCATTCCATGTGTGTGGAGCAGACCACTAAAACTGGTGGTTGTGTGCTGAGGTGACAGTCCATGAAAAAGAAGTGATAGTTATTGTTTCCTTGTCTCTTCAAGAGACAAAAAACAAGTAAAGCAGGAAAAATTTGGTACAAAACAAAAGCAGACTCTGAAAAAGAGCTTTACATAAAATATTTCTGGAGCTTAAAGCTCATTCTCCAAGCATCCTTCCCCAAGCATCCTTCCCTCCTTCCCTCCCTCCCACTTTTCCCCAGGCTGGCCTGTGGAGGTGGATCTGGTGCCCTCCCGCTGCCAAAGGAGTGCAGGTAGGGAATAATTACTGACCCTTTTCTTGACACAGGGGTGACTGCACTGGTTTGTATCCTGAAAGAATCCTCACTAACCCACACTAAATCCTGACCAGAATAAAGGATTTCAGGCCTCCCTTTGCCACTGAGGGCTTTAATCAGGACAAAGTGGCACTGGCAGAGACATTCCTGATGGTAAAACAAGGCAATGCAGCAAGTCAGCCTTTTTCTTTTTTATTTTTTTTAAAATTGTTCCCCTTCCCTTTTAATATTGTCTTCAATTTGATAAAATAAATGTGTACTGCCTTGCCCTTTCAGTTTTCTCCCAGAAAACTTATTTTTTTCTGTGGCTCTGAGTTATGTGTGCTTGTAAAAACCTCCTTGTTTAAAGGCCATGATTTACTGCTGAAGAAATCCTATGGAATCTAAGCAATGGGTTTGTGCAGATTGAGGCACAGAATTTCCCAAACAAATAGGCTACAATTCCAAATTAATCAGATTCTAGTGCTTTTTTTTTTTTTTT
>WEIU01014082.1:267701-340745 GCA_013389925.1 Aegithalos caudatus
TTTTTTTTTTTTTTTAATTTTGGAGTGCCAGCCCCTTCTGTCTGCAGAAGCAGGTGAGGAACCCAAAAGGGGCACCAGAGGCACATTCAGCACAAGACCTACAGCAATTCCAAGCTGGGAACACGGTCCAGGTCAGGAACAAAAATTTCCCAAAGCTCTTAACAGATGAAGCTGCTGGGACTGGACCCGAGCACAGACATCCCAGGAATTACTAATAAAATGGTCTTTTCTAGTGTGCAGTCCCTGGATCATGCGTGGGAGCTTCCCCCTTTTGATGGTACAGGTTGGTTTTGTGTCACTCCCCTGGAGTGCTGAATTCAGCAGAATTCCTGAGGACACCCCAAACAGTGTCTGGGGCCCTGGGGAGCTCCGGCACCATCTGGCACAGTCACCCCGTGCCTGTCCCTGTGTCCGGAGTGTCCTCAGCAGCTGCTCCCTCCCAGCTGGCTGCCCCTGGCCAGGAGGCAAACACCTGGGTGGGCACTGCACAGCTGTAGCCTGAGGCAAGGGCAGCAATGTCCATCCTGCTTCAAGCCCTCGCTCAGGACGAGAAGGGGAAAACCCCTTTGAGAGCAGTGCAGACCCAGGGTAGCTGACACTGCTCCAGCTGTGAGGGAAGTTCCACATCCCCCCCGAGCCAGTGCCCAGCTCAATGCCAGGGATGTGTCTGGGCACAAAAACTGCTCTCAGTGCGCTGGGTCTCACTGTGGGACAGCCACAGTGCTCACAGCTCAGCACAGGCCCTTGTTCAGTCAGCAGAATTAAGCAAGTGCTGAATTAGGGCATTGCTGTCAAGACTTTGCCTGCCAGTGTTGTTTTATTGCAGGAAGAACATCCTTCATCCCTCAGTTCTCTCCTAAAGGAAAAATACAATATTATCTCAATTAAACAAAAGCTTTTTTTCTGCAGCTCTATCATTCCATGGAGAAGGATGACAGGCAGATCAATGTAGGTCCTGTAAGTCAGAACAGGTATTCAGAATTGTTCAGAGGGAGGAAAAACCTTTTCTTCCCACCAGTGTCATTTACAATTTATGGCTGGGAAAAAGGAGGAGGGGTGTTTGTGTGTGTGTTGCAGTAAACTATTCTGGATTATCGCCCCTGGGCTCTTCGCTTTTGTCTTTCTTGGAAGAACAATATTGGGTATCTGATCCAAACAGAATCCATTCAGAATTGCTGGAGTGATGCACAAAATGGTGGTGTGTTGATAAATGCCTTTATTTTCCCCTTGTTGGCAAATAAGTGTGGTACAAAGACAGGAGCAGGAAAGGATAAACACACTTACAGTGATTCCAGCAAGCAGGTGCAGGATAATTCCCAACACAGCTTGTAAAGGCTGCTGCCATTTGAAGGTGTCAGCACAGTAATGGGAGATGGATGGGAGCAATACTTGCTGGGGCTCCTGCCAAAAGTACACATTGCCTGATTCCATGCTATTGATGCTGCTCTTGCCTCACCTGAGCTGCATTAGAGAGGAATGTGGAGAGGGACAGTGGGGTGCTGGTATGGAATCACACAGGATATTAATTGGAAACTGAGCAAAGGCCATGCATTGTAGCACAGAACTTGTGTCTGCATGAAAATGAAATCCTTCTTACTCTGTGTGTGCTCTGCATGGTGGTGATGGAGTTCATCCTGCAGCAGTGGGAAAAGGCCCTTAGCTACCCCCAGGTGCCACCATCAGGATGGCAGCACATGGACAAGGGACAAAAGGAGGGAAGAACAGACAGACAGAGAGAAGCCCTCAAATGGAGCACAAGTGGGGATCTGTTGCTGCTGGCCAGGAAAGGGTCAGTTTTATCCACTATAAATATATGGATTTGATATGTAATGGGTATATAAAAGTGAGAATGGATGGAAAAAAAGGAAAAAAAAAAAAGAGGGAGGGAGAGAGGGAGAGAGGGAGAGAGGGAGGGAGGGAAGGAAGGAAGGAAGGAAGGAAGGAAGGAAGGAAGGAAGGAAGGAAGGAAGGAAGGAAGGAGTGTAAAGAGACAGGGGCACTAAAGGGCAAACAGGGGGAAGGAGAGATGGTTGGAAATAAGACTGGTGGAACAGAGGGATGGAAGCATGGGAAAAAGGAGGAAGGAAGGAGTGGAGTGCAGAATGAAGAGAAGGACAGAAAAGAGGATGGAAGGGTAGAAGGATGGAAGGGTAGAAGGAAGAACATGTACAGGCAAAGAGAGAAGGCAAAATAGATGGAAAGACAGAGGAACAGAAGGAGGAAAGACAGAGAGATGGAGGGGAAGGAAGGATAAAAAATGATGTAAAGACAGAGGAAGATGGGAGAACAGAAAGAAGAACAGAAGGGCAGAAGCTGAAGGAAGGAAAACTGGAAACAGAGAAATAAAAGAAGGGAAGAGCATCACCCCCTGTGCCTTGTAGGTCGTGCCCCCCTCTGCTGTGATGCCAGCAGGGAGGGGGCTGGAGGAGGCTTGTGCCTGAAGTGCTGCTCTGTGATGACCTGAGAGGGCGTTGTGCTATGGGAGGCAGCAGCAAAATCGTTTGAACTTGCTTTGCAGATGTCCTTACAAGTTAACAAAGCCCCAGTGGTAATGGGAAGGCTGTGCAAAGTGTTTCAGCACTGGTTCTGTCATGAGGGCGGCATTTCCTCTGGCCCAGAGCTGCACAGAATGGTTTCAGGAGAGAAGATTCCTTTGCTGTCTTTGCTCCAAGCAAATTGCTTTCCCCCAGCAAACCCAGAACCCTGGCACTCGTTACAACATGACACAGCCACCCTGGGAGCGGGGGGAAGGGCAATGAAGGCAAAACCTGCAGAGGAAAATTTGGAACCTAGATTCAAAAACTTGCAGTTCTTTTTAAATGTGCATTGCAATTCATCCCATGGATGCTCTGGTGAGAGCAAGAGTGACCTATTTGCTTCAGCTCTGAGCCTGGCTCTGGAGAGCTGGGTTTAGTTCACAGCTCAGCCACAGGCTAAAATATTGGACATGACGTGTGCCCTCTTTTCCCTTTAACCAGAGATTATTACTTCAGTGCCTCACACTGGTGAGAAAAGACAGAATTCATTAACCTCCCTGTGTTCTCAGAGACTCTGCTCACAAAGGTCACATATAAATTACAGCAAAAAAAGTGGCTATTTTAGTGGATTAGGCTGAGTTAACACACCAGGAAGTATTCATATTAAAATGAGCAGCTGGCATTAGATCTGGTACCAGCACCTTGGAGAAACTAAAGAAATACCTCACAAGCTCCTTCATTTAACATCTGGTGTTGATTGTATCAAGGATGCAGTGGAGTTGTAAATCCTGATCACAGTTCTCTAGAATAACATTAAATTCTCCTTTTCAGCACACCCAGCTCCTGTAGAGATTTTGCTGCTGTCAACAACCACCACAGAAAAGTGATTTTGAGCCCATGTGCCAAATCTGCCCTTCTGGCCTGAGCTGGCATTGGGTCCCATTTTGCCTCCGGGAAGTACATTTGCCTCTGGGATACTCATCCAAAAAAACCTTCCAGCCACACAGCTGTGGTAGTTTCCAGTGGTCAAATCAAAATGTGTGTCCAAACATGAAACAGAATTAGCTCTACTTTTCTTGCAGGTGCCACAGATAGGAAAGGCAAGGGAAGTGAGAGCATTAAAGAATATCTTTAAACTTTTTATCCCAATAATGATATTTTGTACAATAAATCTAAAACGATTTACAGTGGGCAATAGTATTTATATATTTATATACACATATAAATATATATATAATTCTATTTGTGTGGAGATGTATAAAGCAAATCATTGCATTTTTCCTCTTTTGGGTTAAACATCCCTTGTTCCTTTCCTGATCCCCTATAACCATTACCCCTCTCCTTAGGAACTCCCTTTGACCTGCAGTATTGTTTAGCTACAGTTGAGGTTTTTTTTCCAGTAGCTGGTTTTCCAATTAAAGCAAATTAAGTCTGTAACCCAACTTCATTGTCATTCCTTGTGATTTTTAAGGTCTTGCAATTTTACTTTCTTCCTGAAGGGACCTCTCATGGGATTCCAGAGCAATTCTATTTTTATTAAAAAGAAAATCTTTGAAGATATCATGCAAAGATTGAAATGATGAATGGGAAAAGCTAAACAACCCAACACTTCCTCTTTTTTTTGAAAACCTTGTGACCTCTTTGATGCTTCAGTTGTGATGATTTAATGCTTGGAAGAAGAGGGACTGATGAAGACATCAGCCCAGAACCTGGTTGAAGGGATTGCTGTATCTGAAACACCAAAGCAAAATACTTTTCTCCTGCTTTTTCAACTGCTTTTGGTCTATCTCTAACCAAAGTATCCTCTGCTGTAAGTATTTATGTAACTCAATTTAATGACCATTCAGTTTCCCAATGAAAAACAAAGGGACTTCAAGAAATGTATCCACTGCTCTTCCGGGTGCCACATCCACGACTGCCAGGGACAGGAACCACCAGCAGTTCAACGGGAAGTTAAAACAATGACACAGAGTTCAATGGGAAGAACAAAACCTCATGTAAAACAGGTATGAAGCACAATTTCCCACTTTTCTCCCTCAAAAGCATTCCCATCTTCAGTAAGTACCTGCTGCCCACTTGCTTCTGTGAAATTCTCAGGGATACTCAGGCTGCACAGTAGAAGTTGCCAAGGAAACTGGATTCACTTATGATTTCACATGTTCAAATTTCACATGTTGATTATTTCAATCTCCTTTTTTTTTTCTCCACCCACATACACCTTAAAATTAGTATTGTCCTTCATGGTCTAATTACCACACTGCCATTGCCATTCAGGATAGGAAATTGGATTTGCTACCTGAAACCAATCCTTCAGCCACTCTCTTTCTTAAAGCAAGACATTAAAAACACCTTCAAAATTATTTTCTCAGTAGATTGCCTTCAGATTGCTTTTTTTTTTTCCATACTGATAACCAAAATATCCAATGGCACATCCAGCTGAAGAGCACAAATGCAACATTCCCTGACCATGCTGGTGCTGTAAAACTGAAAGTGGGCAAGGAAAAAGCAATTAATTTCCCTTTTTTTTTTTTTTTTTTTTTTTTTAAATTTCTGAGTGTCACCATATCAAGCATTGGCCACACAGTGCCAATGCCTTCAGATTCAGTGGGAGTTAATATTGAGATCAGTAAAGCTGGGATCCCCAGTGCACTTTTGGGAGGTCACCAGCTCCTGATTTAAAGTCAGCTGGAGCTGGATGAACCACTGAGATGCCCCCAGTCTACACTAGCTGGAACGACAGCTCATGGACTGGCCACATCTTCAGGATACAAAAATTACAACCATAGTTTGTTTGTGGACAGCTAGGGACTCTTAGGGTTTGGAGAGTATTTTTAAGAGTTCCACATTTTGATCCTAGTCTAGAATTTTCCCCCCTACTTTGGTCATACCTCTTGTATTGTTTGCAGAGATACTCAAAGCCATGATCTTCAAAGGAGATCCAAATGAGTGAGCACAGCTGAGGGTGATCATTTTCCCATCACCAGCACTGTCAGAACAGTGTTGTTGATCTCTGGGTGCTTTTCCAAATGAGATGAGAGATGCACCACACGGCAGAATGAGAGAGGAATTAATGACAGAAAATTAAAAACATGAGCTCCTTTATCCTCATGAAGAGACCACTTTGCAATTGGTTTTTCTGCAGCTTTGAGAGAGTCTTATCTGGCTAAGCCTTGCAGCAGGTTCCTCCCAAGCCCTGGGATGCAGCTCTGTCAGGATGGCTCGTGGCCTCCATACAGATTATCTTGTGCCTGGGGCTGCTCTTAATGAAGAGCAATTAAACAGAACCTGGCAGAACACCAAGGATGACACACTCTTCCTTCAGAGAAGTGGGAGCCTCTGTAATCAGCTTCAAAATCCAATGGAAGCTCAGGACTATTCCCAGGTGCTCCCACCTTTCCCTCAGAGCCTGTGGTAAGGAATACTGGCAGGTGTGTGCAGGTCATTTGGCTGCTGTAACAGATCTGGCGGCTGGACAGCTCCACAAGGACTAGAAAAGGGAATTCTGGAACAATAAGGCACAATTGACTCGATGGATAGTTTTGTGGAACAGAGCTATTTTATCAGATTTTAAGCTGTTTAAAAATGGGGTATTAGCAGGGGATCATTACACAGTTACCAGATTCATTAACCAGCTGCAGAGCTGACAGGTTTGGTACAGATACTCCATTTTTCTCCTACTGCTGCTTAAATCCAACTAAAATCTTTGGAACTGACCACTGGCATTAGTACCTTTTTTAAACTCGTTTTTGTTAAAAAAAGAAAAAGTCAGATCAAGTTTTCTACTTCCATACATGCTGAAGAGTCATTGAAGAGACTCATTGCCATGCAAAGAAAAATAAACAGTGACGTGGTTCATAGAGTGCATCCAAACACTGGTTTTCCGGAGGGCTCCTGTAAGATCTCGTGTCAAGTTGCAGGGGTGAGAGGTGGAGAGAGGTGTGAGGAACTGTGGCAGAGCCCCAGGGATGCCCCTCTGAGCAAGACAGGGACACCTGGAAGCATGAAGTGCCTCTGTGATGCAGTGACATGAGACTCCCAAGTATTATGGCTTTGATATGGCCCCTGTCCCCTTCACAGCTGGAAAAAGTACAAATGGAATTAAACTGGAACAATGGCACTGTGATCAATACTCCGATGTGTTTTCAAAATTAAATCTTTATTTTGGAGATTCACCTCCTGAAGTTCCCTGGTTCTCCTTAGCAATTTGGGGAGTTTCATAATCCCAAAGATCCTACACCAAAACTGTTATTTCATCTCCTAGAAAAATTAATCAGTGTCTCCATCAGCTCCTACAAGCTCCATCTGTCATGTCTCCAGTAGCCCTCCAGAAAACATTGGAAAGCACAAATACACATTTCCTTCAAAACCCAAACCTAACGGTTGATTTAAAAAAGGGAAAAAAGGGGGAATTTGCAAACAAAGAACATCTTTGTTTGTTGACAGCAATAAAATGTAACTTGTCACCAGAGCTGATATGTTGTATTAATGGCTCTTCTGTGGAAACACCGGGCTGGGTGTTATAAATATTGATGTGAGCACATTGGGTTGGGAAGCATGTGACAGATGGAAACTTCTTAAGGTGAACAGAAAATCACCTTCATTGTTTCTCCAAATTGAAACTCTCAAATATCCCCTTTTAATTGGAAGCCATTATTAGGTTTATCACCAGAAACAGTGTTTGCTGCTGATGCAGGAGATAGATGAGGAAAAAATCTCCTTACCTTCCACTGGTGCCAGCATCCCTGAGGAACAAAACTGAGGGTAAGATTTCCAAATGGGCTGGAAGGGTAATGTCTGTTGTGGGTTTGGGCTTTTTTATTTTTGGTATGTAAATGTCTTGATGCTCCCAGTGATAGCCTGGTTGCCATGGTTACTTGTGAACCAGCCTCTCCCTCAACCTGAGGAGCCAGACTATGTTTTCTCCTCACACTGGATGTGTTCACGTGGATATTCCCAGAAAGAATTGGTCTCTGAGGAGCAGTGGGACCAAATCAGCATCCAACACTTAGAGTGTGCTTTCAGGGAAAAGGATGTAAGAACATTTCTGATACACTGTAGGAACAAAATAACTGCATCTCCCCACCCTCACCAGCCAAGTTGCTCAAAATCTCATTCACAATAAATATGAAATTAATTCTTTTGAGGGAGCTCAGACTCTCTCTGGTGCAAACACTGAAGCCTCCCCTCAAGAGCTCTCGAGTAATGTGTCACTTCTCATGCCCAGCCAAAGGCTGCTCCCCTATCCAGGCAGTTGGAATTTGCCCATTCCAGAACATGCTCTGGAGTGACAGGGAAATGAGTTTGCTGAACCACATGTATGTGCCATAAAAAGGAGACAGCTAAACCCCGGAGAGAGGGCACTAAAAAAGTAATGAATATCCATAAACACACCAGCTGCTGCCTCAAGGGGACTCAATTAAAAGATAAATAGAATTAGTTTTAGTTAGCCTATAAAGCACTGGGGGATTTTCAACACCCCATTGTGCAAGGACTGCACAAAGCCAGAGGGAGGGATTCCTTCTCCTACAGCCCTGAGTGGGCATAAGCCTCTCTGGGAAACACCCTCAAGGAAAAAAAAAAAAAAAGCTGGAAAACCCCAACAAACCTCAAACATTTTTACTGTTGTCAGAGAATAGAGGAAAGGAACAATTTTCTACTCACTTTTCAGGTGGGAACCATGGCACAGGGAGCTGGTCAGGACTCACCCCACCCTGAGAGCACTATGTCCTGCTCAGCACAGCTGGGAACACTCTAGATGGAGCAGGAACAGTCAGGAACTCTGAGGGACAGTGAGGGACAGTCCCGTTGCAGCTGCAGCACAGGAACAGAGGCAGCAGTGCTGGTCCAGAACACCCCAAACGTGATTTGCATGAGTTCTGTCATTGCTGAAAAAGAAAAGAGAAGGCAGTTAACCCAAAGAAATCAATGTAAGGCTTGAATTTACAGGAAATTATAGTAGAGCAATGAGCAGATTTGGCCTTCCCCCCACACTGAATGTGCAGGTCACAAGCAATTTCAGACCATGATTACTGTTTTTAATAAGCTTTAGCTTAAAATTCAGCCAAGTTACACACTGCTTTGAAAAAGTAAAAAGCACCATAAGAGATGAGTCAGATGCCATTTCACAGCTTACAAAGAGAACACTGAAAAATCCAGTGACTGGGCATGTTTGTAGAGGAATTTGTAGCAGAGACTGAGACTGCAGCACCCAATTGCTCTGCTGATACTTGAGGTGCAGGAGCAAAAGTGACTCGGAGAACACAAACAGCAGATCTGCACTGGAACAAACACACAGGGAACATAAATAGCAAAATGGTCTTTAAAAGTATTTACAAGGCACAAAGAAGAACAACACATTTCAGGTGTTCATGGGCATTGAATTTATAGAGAAGAATTTCTGCTCAAGAATTCCTGAACAATCTGTACTGTGGAGCACAGGTGGCAGAAATAGGAGGTCAGGCTGACCAGGGCTGGTGTGTAGGGATTCAGAACCCAAACAAAAGGGAAAATGCAGAACCTGAGCCAGAAGTACTTGAAAGATTTATGTATAAAAGGTTTTCTGTGTTAGGAAGGAGGGAGGAATGTGGTGAAGTTAAATAGTGACTGTTATAAATGAACTGAGCCAAATAAAAAATACAACAAAAATTTATTAAACCAAATAAAGCCAAATTAGAAAAGCCCACCACCAACAAACAAAAATACAAAAAAATATACAGAACCGAGCCCGGGATTTCGGCCTGGGTGAACCCAGGATCAGCCTCGCCTGCACTGATCCTCCACAGGTTCACGAATTGCTAGTCCAGGCTTGGGTTTTTATACAGTTTTTCAGCCCTGGGGCTGAGGAGCTCCCAGATTTCTATTGTACAGATTGTGTTGTGTAGATATGTAAAACAAGTTTTGGGGTCTCTGAATGAGATGGCCATACAGTATACAATGGTGTTGCTGCTTTTTTGGGAATAATTCATAGCCAGGCAGGATGGCCCACTCAATTCTTAATGAAGTTTTCTTTGTAGCCGATCTTATGATGCTGATCCCATGATGACGTTTCAGGGCTGGTGCCGGTGTCCTTATGGCCGTTCTGTATAAATGCAGATGAGTTCTTGGAGCTGCTGTGGTTTGTGAAAGGGACTGTCCGGAATCTCCTATTAACTATTCATATCTCAGTTGGGTTGGTCTACAGCGCTGGGGACTCGAGGAGATAGATGTTTTTCTGCCTTTTGTTTTGTTTTGGTGGTAGTCAGATTGGCTCCATATGAAGCAATTTTCTGTAGCCGAGTCTCACTGTGTGTGTCTGGTTTAAACTTATCCTTAACCTTATATTACATATAGACAGATATAACATAGTATACAGAAATGATACAGAAGAAATACAAATCGCATATTCCATCTATAACAGTGACTGATCCTTCTCATGCTTTAGCTACAGCAACTGACATAATCACACCTCACACCAGTCTAATGCTATATATTATATAGAATTTACATGGCATGGGAGAGACACGGGCAAACGCTCTGACATCTCAGAGGAATTCAGAGACTGGGACTAACACTGGGAACCATGGAGACCATTCTGAGTTAGCACCAAAACCTGCCACAAACTGGTGTCAAGGAAGTTTTAAAGAGTTGGTGTCATAATTGCCCTGAACTCTAAAATAGCATCTCCATCTGGGGCAAATAGATTATGAATACTGGGGGGCAAAAATCAAACCCCAGGATAGAAAAGGAAAATCCAGTTATTTCATCTCTCTGTGGGTGTTACAAAATGTTTGTTGGCTAAACTGGGTGAATTTGTCTAAGAATCTGCCATTAGATATCACTAAAAACTCAGCATTTACAGAACAGCTGCTGTAAAGAACAAGGCACTCCAGGTCCAGAAAGACACGAGTTTTCTGTAGTTCACTTCAAGCAACACTATTGAAATACAAATTCAGGTCTTAACACCCCAGCCCTGTTCTCCAAGTGCTCAAGTAGTATAAGAACAAAAGCCCTGGAATTTTAATTGACAAGTACTTTAAAGAAGAATTTGACTGCAAAAATGTAACAGAAATGCAGAGGGGGAAATTCCAGAAAACAAACTCCTTGACCTATTTCCATAACAGAGAACATAGATCCAGTAGAGTATTTAAAAAACAGGAATATTCCAACAAGGACTTAGTCCTACCTGCAACTATCCCCAATCCACTGAGGTGTTGTAAGGCCCTAGAAAACTCATCTGGATGAGGCTTTTAAAAGGACTTACAGTGGTTCCTGTGCACTGAGTAAGACACATGGGGGAAATACTGACAAGATATCCTCAAAACAACACTGAAGACTTTACTGGCCACTTCAGAAAATCAGAGAACTGTGACAAAAGGTTTAGTGCAACATTCAATCAACATAAAACACTTCTGGAAGCATTAACTTAGCAAACTGAGCCCATTTTAATTTACACAAAAATTCCAAGGAGAGGGAATTAGAAGAAGGAGAGAAAGACAGAAAAGATATAGAAAATCACACATATAGCTACCAACCCCTGGGTTCCTGCAGGGTTCAGCTGATAGCAATTGCAAGAGGCCACAGGGCCAACACAGGTGCCCTAATTCCCCCTTGGCCCTCCTGGGCCCTTCCCCCAGGTGGGACTCCCTGGCATTTGGCCCCTCAGGAGCTGGACTGAGGCTCCAGGGGCAGGTGTGGACACTGCCAGGCTGGGATACAGCTCTGGGAATGGTGTGTGGAGCAGGATGAGGCCTGGCCTGGCCCGCCCCACAGAATGTCTCCAGACATCCATCTTTCCAGTCCAGACAGCTGAGTCCCTCAATCCCGGCAGTGTTGGATTGTCCATTTCTGCAGGACTCACATGGGGAATTCAGCACATTTTATTCAGCCAAAGCCACACCACACCTACAGGACTGCTGCAGGCTTGAGAAGTGGCCCTGGGGTGAATAAATTCCACAGCCTGTGACATTCCTTGTGCACCTCCATGAACTCAGTGGCACCTTTAGCGAGCAGCACTAAGGACCAGAAGCAAATCTTTATTTTATGGATTTCCTCAGCCTTGCAGGTTGAAAGAGCACCCGGGAGCTGAAGTGACCTTTACAAGACAATCCCTATTGCCCCAGGATTTTATCACTTGGTTTGTCAGACACCGAGAGCAGTCAGATTCAAGGGGCAAGGACCCACTGCACTGAGAGCACAAATCAAACAGCAGTTTCAGAGTTGGAACCATCAACTGACCTCACCAAAGTATTTACAGCACAAATCTTTGCTCTCCCAAGGCTTAACAGTCTGGGGGCTGGACAATTCCTGGAAAGGTTCTTTAGGAGACAGGAGGCTCAGTTCAGCAAGACCTTCTGCCTTGCCCTGCCTGAAACTCTCCCACAATTCTCTCAGCCATCATTTCCTTTGCTTTTCCTGCCCTTTCCCACCCCTGCTTCCCACGGCTTTTCTGTGCACACAAGTTCAAATCAAAGGGGCTAACAAGGAAGCCAGATCCTGCCATCCCATAGTCTGAGTGGTGGCTCCAACCATTGCTCACTGGAGAAAGCTGGGCCCCCACCAACCTCCTGCCATCCTAGTTAAAAATTATCCCTGAAACAATCCTACAAGTGTTTAAAATGCGAGACCAAGTCCTGTGATCCTGAGGAAGCAGCAGAACCTGCAGACCCTGCGTGGAGGAGAGCTCGGATCATTCCTGGTTCAGACTCCTTAGCTTTTAACATTTATGGCTCCAGGCTCAGCCCCTTGTGACCATCACCCTGCAAACTTCCTGCTCAACTCTGATTTATGGGCTGAGTAAATCCAAGCAAAATGGAGCAGTAAAAGAAATTTGTGGGCTAATTTACTGCTTCCGTTTAGGTTAAGGTTTTTAACAGTTATTTGCCTTTATATTTTAGATAAAGATTTGTGAGGAACCAATTACCCAAGGCAGCACAAGTAGCTGTGACAGCTGAATTCAATGCATGAGCTACCCTTAGAAAGCACTGCCTGATTTTCTGATAGAAGATGCTACAGTTAAATAGAGAGGCCAGAGCCTGTAGCTTAAAATGGGGGAAAAAAATGAAGATAATTCGCATGGAACGTGGCTTTTGAGGATAAAAGCTTCCAAACAGAAGAGAGGGAGATCATTACCATATATTTATATAAAGCCAGGGCCAGGTTTTTTTGTGGGCTCCATTGAAGCTCTGCCAATTTACACCACCTCTAAAGAGTTCATTAAACCTCAGTCTCACCATCACATTGCTCCAGGATTTGAACATTTGTTCATCTGAAGATGCATTATTCTCCTAATGCAGTTCAGTACTTTTTTAAGACAGGGTGTGAAATGTTGATGGTTCTTGCACTTTTTCCCTGCATTGAACACCCACTGTATTCCCTGCAGAGTCTGGGATCTTACAAATCTCTGTTTAGTTGGGATGGGAAAGGACCTGAGACCCAAACTGGAGCTTTTTAACTCAGCTGTGCTTTGGGTTCAGGGCTCTGCTGCCCCTCAGAGCAAAAGGCCTTTTATTGCTGCCTTGATGGGTTGTTTGTGCTAAATTCAGTCAAATCAGATGAATAATTTGCACTGAGTTTTGATTGATTTTGTGTCTTTTTCAGTTTTCCGGGGAGCAAGGAACTAATTGTAATTCTTCACTAAAAATCACTTCTGCTTAATTTCTGAAACAAACTCAGTTGTGGACACTGAATCTCAACCCCAAGCCATGGTAAGAACAACTCTGCATTTTTCTTGTGCTGATGCTTCAGCAGTTATGAACTAGGAAGAAATTGTCTAAATATCTGCAACACTCAAACATCTGTTGCTTTCAGGCTACTGGTGAGAACGGGTTTAGCATTGCAATATGAGAACCTTCCCTGGAAGGTGACACTGGAAAAGGGACAAGAGCCCTAAAAAGGGAGATGATTTTGTCATTTTTAGTCATTAACTTTCTTGAGCCCCTCACTGAGCAGTGCCCAGCATTCTTCTGGTGCTGCCACAGTTGATCCTGTCAGCCTGCAGGAAAGAAAGCCTGTAAAATTATTTCCACTGAAAGCAACAGGCCTTTTCCATACTGGCATATGTTAGCATTCAGCATCCAGGATTTGTGGCTGCCAGCACAGAAACTCCCAGAAGTGACACTGAAATCAGCCCCAATTATTTTTGCATATCCTTGTACAACAATAGGTGTGTGCTGAGCTGGCAGTCAGGGATTCTCGGGAGCAGTGGGCACCTCTACCCACACCTCCTGCCCGGAGATCCACAGCACAGGAGCTCCACTGGAGGAGTTTGGGTATCGTAGCCAGAGATGTGCTTGTTACAGATCCACACCCACAGTCTGGGTTTCATCCATACTCTATAGGAATTTTACTACCTTTCATTTTGCAGAGGGGCCAAATCCAGAAATAACAATGTGCCAAAGTTCAGGAGATCTGGGACAGGGTAAGGCACTTAAAACATTAAGCCTACATTTACAAAGCACAAGCAACAGAAAACTACCACAGTAATCCTCTCTAGGCTTAAACTCTCCTGCTCCTTCCAAGAGATTAAAAACATATGCCAGATCAGAGTAATCAGAGGGTGAGCATTCCTTGTCCTATTTTCCTCTCCACTTCCAGGGGGGCCAACCCACACCAGTCAGATGAGACCCTTTGCCACACTCCTGTCCCTCCCTGATGTCAGTGAGTACTGCAGGAACTCTGCAGCTCTGCACATTTGGAAATAGGGATTTGCATCTTGTGGCTTTGGGAGGAAACCTCCTCCCACACACTTGGAATTCACTGTTCAAGATGAGGCATTTTTGTCTCTGTTAGTGAACAGTGAAAAGTTTCTGATCCTCTGGTATAGAAATTAATTCATTAATGGCCAATTAGATCCCTCTGTAGGTACCAGGCACTTTCAAGGAATAATAACAAATTATACTAAATACTGCCCAGTCTCAGAGTCAAGAATTTGTGCTGCTGTAAGGTAAAAAGCTGCTGAGTCCCACCTGAGGGAAGTTCTGCTGTGCTGAAGTAAAGAGAGGAAAAAGAAAAAAAAATCCTGTTTTTCATACAACAAAGATTTTGATAAATATCCACCAGAAAGCTTTTTAATCTTTTATATGTATTATGTCTATGATTTTTGCTTGGCTTTTCTCTCATTATCTCCAGTGTACTGTTTAGGCAAAAGCTGTTCATTTTGAGAAGTGAAATGCAATATTGAATAGTAAAAAAATTCTCACTGTGCCATACCCATTAGCTCAAGATCTGGGTAAGGAGCATTTGTCATAAATAATGCACAACTTAATCCCTCTGCATTTTTTTAAGAAAACCCCAACATGGTACAAAGTAACAAGAAGGAAGAGAAAAACATTTCTGTAAGTGTGTCCAACTCCTATAAACTTCCTAATCAATAATTTTTGATACACTGAGCTGAACAAATGATGGTTAGTGAATAATTTAATGACTTTTGGCATTTTCTACTCCAGAACAGACCGTGAAAAGTTTAGATTTTCTCCAGTACATTTTCTTTTACAAAATTTCTCCTAAATAATTTGTATGAACAGTTATTGCTCTTCAGAGCATTTGTGAGCACTTTCCTGTGCCTATGATTGAATTTGAGCTCTTTCAGACAGTTTTAATTGGGTGCATCAATTAAACAGCATAATTTCCTTTTCTTGACATAACCCTACCATCCATGTCTCTCTTTCTCTACATTGTAATCCATTGCCTAATCCAGACTGGTGGTCCCTAATCTCTATGGTTTGGGAGAGCATTTAGGGACATGCCACTTTCTAAACTGGTTAATTGCTTTTCAGAACAGAGGCAGGGATAATACCAGCTTTAATGAGTCTCCTAATTAGCATTTTTAGGTTAAAAAGTTACTGTTGCCACATGTCCAATTCCTTCACTCCAGTTGAAAGGCCAGGGGCTAGTGCAGACTGGCACTGGAAATGTCTGAACGTGGGTGTGACAGCCCTGGCTCTGCCAGCCCCTGGAGCACCTACAGGAACCACTGTGCCAGGATCCCTCCTGTTCAGAAGGGGACACACTGGGAGCCTGAAAGATAACCACAGCCCAGCTCTTAGCAACACAAGTAATGCAAGATGTGAAAACATTCCTCTCCTAAGAATGGAAATTTAACTGGTAAAGACAATCAAGGAAGACCTTTCAGAAAAAGAAAGAACAAATCTCACATCATATAAGTCCCAAAACTCTCTTAAGATGAATCTTCAGAAAATGTGGCATTGAACATGTGAAGGTGAGAATGGATTTGTAATAAGGGCTTTTTAGAAGAGGATGAATATTTGATTATATTGCCAATGTCTATTTCTAAGATATGCTAAGTGATGCATTAGAGCTACAGTTATTTCTAAAACTGGGCAGATTTGGTAGGGTCTCTGCTCTTCCTTCCTCCAGAGCTGCCACTAATTAACTACGACTATTTGGAGTGCACAGAACAATGGTGGTAGCTGGAAAGGGAAACGATATAAAGTTTTTGTTAGACTTTAGAAATTTTGTGCTCTTTAATTCAGTAACTTTGTAAGTCAACATTGAACACATGAAATTGGGACCTGAGCTAAGCAGTAACAGGATACTGAATTTTCTCCTTTTATGTAGGAATTCTGTTAAGGTCAACTATGATGAAAAACTCTTCAAAGTGTTGCTAAGTGTGGTGGGCAGAGAGAAATGAGGCCCTTCCTGCTCCCACTTCCATCCATGCAGTGGTTCTTACCTGCCACGTGCTCAGTTCAGTACTGTTCCCAAAACCATGTAAAATTTCAGACCAGCTGGAATTTCTCTCAATACAAGTAAGCTTGTATTGATGGAAGAGCAAAATATTGACAGCCTGATTTTGTAATTGTAACTCACTTCTTTTTGTGCTATAGGGCTGTCATTTCAATTTTCCTTGAGGATTATGTTATGCCACTTATGGCTTTTCTTCAGTAATTTGTTGACTTAAGTTGCCTTTGGACCCTGTTCACTATTTCTGGCTGAAACTTTCAGATTTAATGTTTTCAAACTTAATATTTTTCACTGAAAAATGCCCCTGTCTTTCAATATAAACTTTCCCCAGACTTCTGCATTTTTGGATGAACTCCTGCAGGAGTCAAACCTTACCCTCAAGTGTTTTGTTTAGGAAAAAAAAGTCCTGTTTCACTCCTAAGGAATGAAAACTGAATGGTTCAATTACTCATTTCAAAGCAGCTCTTCCTTCTAAAGCTTGGAAACTACATTTCAGTGGAGGAGAGGAAAATAATGGAATATATTTATTGAACTAAGGCAACTGGAAGAAATTAGAATCACAGGGAGGGGGTTTGTTTGTTTGTTTTGTGCCCATTTCAGAGCAGACACCCGTTTTCAACAAGCTTTGCTGTTCTCACACCAGATGGCTTTATTTTTCCAATACATTATTTTCCTCACATACATTTTCACTGCAAGTATCTTGCACATGGAAAGAGGATGGGAATGCCTTTTATTAATCTGCCAGATATTTAACTATGCACTAACTCATCCTGGCATCTGAGCCAAACTTGGGGCACCAGATGATTCAATGTGTATACTCCCAGTACGCCACGGAATAGCAGGAAGGGGTGGATTATCCCTATTCAGTAATTACCAGAGCTACAAAAAGAGCTGTTTGCCAAAGCAATGCCTTCAAGGGTTCAATTAATAAATTAAAAATGGGTATCAGCATTTTGTTGGATTCCTGGAGCAACTCCCCATTTAACAGGCAGTTGGTTTTCATCCTTGCAGGAATTTAGTGAGCTTGGGGGTCAGACAGAGCAGTGGGGCTGAATCCAGCACTGCAGAGAAACTGCTCAGCCTCTGCAAGGGAGACAGAAATGTGAAAATAAAAAATACAACATCCACAATCCATGTTTGTGTCATGTTGTTTTCAGACCTGCCTTCATTCCCAGCCTTGAAGTGGAAAAAACATTTGGAAACAGATGCAGCAAAGCAAATGCTTGTAGGGCCTTGCAGGAATTCTTAGTACTTATAATAAAGAAAGGTATGAGAAACCACCACATGTACATACATTTCTCCATTTATAGTTTGTCTAAAATCTATTAATTCCCAATTTGGCTGAAAGGAGAGAGGAATGCAGCAGAACTTGTGGCACTCACCTAGGGAAGATATTCCAAAAGGTAGCCTACCAGTGTTAAAACCACTTTGCAGCCTTTATTTTGGTCATCTCAGTAAATGAAATGTCCAATTACCACTTGGGTTAATTTTCTCTCTGGAGCCAGTGCTCATTAAAGTCTCCTCAATTCAGCAGATCACTGAAGGCACTCCAAAGCTGGGATGCTTCAGTACTCAGTGCCCCAGCTCAGCTCTTTTCTTAATATCCTGAAGAGGCTAAAATAGTTTTCCCTGAATCAAAAATGGGATTTTCTTCACCATCAGAATCACAAGTACACTTTGCAGTACACCCTGATTCTAAGAGGAATTTCTTTCCCAGTTTTTTTTGCAAGAGAAAGGCTCCCTGCTCTGTCTCCTGTTCCCTCCTTCCCTCGCTGTTGCCCCTCTGAGCTGAGATCCCTGTGTGTGCACACTCCCCCTCAGGACACGGCATCTTTTTATTTCAATCACATTTCTAAAGGCTGTTATGTTTTGGAAATCTATTCCTTGAACCACTGGGGTGGGGAACCAAGGGAATATCTTTGCCTTTTCTCCAAGCTCTGTTTATTGCATCTGGCCAAGTGTTTTACAAGTCATTTAATGTTATACTCTTGACTAAGTCAAAATACTACCTACTCTCCACTTAAAACTCTTTTTCCATCCTTCTTGCAGGATACATTTCAGGATTCATTGTTACAGGAGAAATAACCATTAGCACAGAATATTGGGGGACTCAATTATGTTCACAGCCACAGAGGTACAGTTCTTCTTTGGAGGGTTTTCCACCAAAATGTTTGGAAGAGAAATTACAGTTCTGTTAATTTCCCATTTTGATTTCTTTTAAATATATCTATCTAAGAAACAAAACCAAACAAACAACTAAACCCATTTTGATGGATTCAGCAGAATCAGTTCATCTTAATTTTCCAGACCCCTTTGACACAGCTTTGGTGAGCCAGGCTTTGCAGCTTAGAGAGGGCCTTACACTGGGAGGTCATTTTTGACTCCTTATTAAAAAATAGATTTTTTTTTCCTAGTTTTTTTATAACATGCTTCCAAAATTGTAATTTCTTTAGCATTTTAACCTTTCAAAAATAATCTGATTTAATGAAAAAAAAAGCCAAAACAAAGTCTTGTGTAAATGAGATCAGTGAGAGTAACTTATTGATAAGTCATTATCAAAAAAGCTTTAGGGCAGCACCACAATCCCAAGAAAAACTCCCCAAATCAAGACTGATTTTCCAGAATCTCTCCACTAGCAGAGACAACACTTACTGTACCTCAGCTTTTCTTGCCTAGAGGGAAAATCTTCCACCTCCCCAAGCCTTTTGAGGTGCAGGTTTCTCCGGACACAGGTCTTGGTGTGGTTCTTGGGGTGTCTGTGCAGGGCCAGGGGTTGGGCTCAGTGACCCTGCTGGGTCCTTCCAGCTCAGGAGTTTCTGTGATTCCATGCCCAGCTAACTGCTTCCTCCCAGGCCAAAGCAGCCCGACCTTGGGCAGACCCTTTGGGCACTATTTCAGCTCAAACTCAATTAGGACATTACTGGACATGGGCTTGGCTTTCTCAGCACTGCTGCATCATTTCAGGATGGATCTGGAGAACAGGGTGGTTTTGAAGGAGACACAGATCCTGCTGCTTCAGCATTCCTAGCCCTGTTTGCCATAAACAAGGAAGAAACCGACTTTAATGAGAAAATGTAATGCCAATTTTTTTTGCAAGTGCTAATGTTTAAATATCTGATTACATTATTAAGAATTTATTTTATTTCGGAGCCACTGTTTGACATTCTCAGAAGATACATCAGCCTCATTAAGAGGCTGAGAAAGGCAGAAATTGAGCTTGCAAGTGAAATTTAGTTTGTCACTCTATATAGACACAAACACTTAAATTGTGCCATCTGCCTGCTTGCTCCAGCATTCCAGGAGGATGCTCAGGAGCTGTGTTTTCCTTTAGCCTTCCCCTAGCCCATGGTACAGGACTTTGCTGCTGCAGTAGCCAATTGATATTGGCAGAAAACAGCATTTATATAGAATGGTGAAAGAGAAGGAGAGCTGGATATATATATATATATTTATAAAAAAATACAACTCACAAAAGCAGCATTGACTTTGCAAGTAGCACCGTTGGTACGTCAGCAGGGGAATTTGTGTTCTGAACATTAAATGCTCCAAATGAACCAAGTATGTCTCTGTCTCCTAAAGGGTAAAGAGGGACCACATTTGCTCTCATTAAGGTCTCTGGTTTCTAGGTTCTTGTTTGAACAGCTATCACGTAAGACAAAAATCTGCCTCGAATCTCGTTTTAGTTTTGTGGTCACTCTTTCCCAGTTTTTCATCTGTTCTCCATTTTACAGAGCTCATTTCCCAGCTTGGTGCCGGCGATTGCGGAATGAGGCTCAGCCTTCAAAACATCCAACGCAATGAAAGCCAAAACACCCCTGTAAGGAAAGCGGCGGGACCCGGGGGCCCAGCCCCAGCCCGGCTGAGCCCCGCACGGCGCACACAGGGCAGGCGGGCAGCTCCCACACAGGGCCAGGGACGTGTCCCCAGGTCACTGTCACCACCAGCAGCACCAGCTTGGCATACTTGGCTCTGGGAAAAGGAAGAGCCCAGACTGTGCCACTCCTGCTGCACAAGAACACGTGTTCCCGGCTTGGGCAGTGCACACCAGCTCTGTTAACAAAGCAAGGAAAATCAGAAGTGGTGGAACTTCTGTACATTTCCTTCCTCTCCCTTTCCCTCTCTCCACACAAAATGTCACTTCAGGAAAAACAACCCCGAGCGCTTTGCTGGTTTAGGATTCCCCCTCCGGGGGCAGAGCAGTCCCGGAGCTCTGCCCAGAGCTGGAGCTGGGGTCGGGAAGCCTGCAGAGGCCGGGGGTCCCGTGTGCCCCCTGCTCCAGGCTCCGGCCCCTCCACGCCCTGCAGCCCTGACGGACAGTGCTGCTGTCCAGCTGCAACTCAGAGCCCAGTGGCCGAGTCCATCAGGATATTTAGGACAGAGAACAAATGGGTAATAATAACTAAAATAAAAAAGATGAGAGACACAAAGAACTCGTGCATCACTAGTGGCTGTACATTGGCTGATTACAGAACCTCCTGCTTCTATGATCATAGAACTTTCTCGGTTCTGTGGGACATGAATAAAACTGGGAATGGAAATTAAGTGGCTCCTTAATGAAGCTGCTTATTTTTGGAGCAGAATATTGAAGATTCCTCAGCAGCACCATCAGCTTTAAATCCCCCCAAACACCCTGTGACCTCCAGTACAGTAGGTCCTTGGCTGAGTGCTGTGGTATTTAGCACACAAGGATCTATTTGCTAAGATCTGAGTGGGTACTGAGGGAAATAAAACCCCCTTGGGAGAGTTGGGATGTGATCATGGAAGTGGCTCAGGAGGATGAGAACACAGTGAACACAACAAAACACAGCTTGGTGGAAGAGAATCCCAGTAATTAATAGGATGTGATGTAAACTTGATTGATTTCAGTGCATATTTACTGCACTGTTCATCAGTGATTTATCTTAATTTTACATTAATCATTAATGTATTCTGCTTGACCAGAGAAGTATTATTTTCATTACTCACCATAAAGGAGAATTTTTTCCAAAGGAAAGCTAATTTTACACATAATCCATCATTTGAAATTAGCCCAGCAATCCTGCATTTTACAGATACAATTAGTGGTGAATTCCTGGGAAAGCTTCTTCTTGCACCCTGTGGCATCAGCTATAAATGCTCAGCCCACAAGGGAGGTTTAAATTGGATATTAGGGAAAATTTCTGCACTGGCATATCATCAAGCATTGAACAAGGCTGCCCTGAGCAGTGGGGGAGTCACCATCCCTGGAAATATTTAAAAGCTGTGTGGATGTGGCACCTGAGGACAGTGGCGGCATTGGCACTGCTGAGGGAATGGCAGGACTGAATGATCTTGGAGGGTTCCAACCTAAATAACTCCATGATTCTATGAAAACTTCCCTTAGAAGCCAGTACCTACTAGCAGTGTGTAAATTCCCCCCTTTGTCCCCCTGACACTGCTGTGCCCAGTTACTGACCTGGATCAATGGTTCAGAAGCAGCTGAGCTGTGCTAACATTTCCCTCTCTGTAATAAAAGGAAGGGAAGTTGTGTGGCTGAGCAGGGCCAGCACAGCTGCTCTGGGAGAGCAGGGATCCTCCTGATGTCTGATTGTGAACAGAGGAAGCAAGAGATGGATTCGTGCCTTCAGCATGGCCAGGAGTTCAGGGGATTTTTCCCCTTAGAGAACAAATATGCTCAAAGCTCTCTCATTGCCTGGGCACTCTGGTATTCCAAATGCCACTTCTGGAGCCACTCAGAGCTGAGGAAATACACCCACACTGATCCTGCAGGCTAAAGGGCTCAGCCCAGAAACAGCACCAAGGCAGAGTGCTGCCTGCAGTGAGTTATAGAGTCAGCAGATCTCGTACAAAAATTAAGAATAAAGTGGTGATTTTCCCCCTCCCCCTCAATAACTAAAGTGATGTACAGGATATTTTTGTGCCGTTGCTTGCATTTGTTCCTGGAATAAGCAAACAGACAGTGTTTGATCCTCCATTAAGGAGCAAAATAAGGGAGTAGAAAGCTTTTCATGCTGCAGCACAAGAGTTTCAAGTAGGTTTTTAATATTAAAAATGATTCAGTTTAATATGCAAGGTGTCCCCCCAGTAATTAAGCCCAGAGAGACTAGCTTCTAACACATGTAAGTATCAGCAAGTGCACAAAACTGAATGATAGAAGGTGATTTATTCCTTTTCTGAGGAACGCTGGGGGTTTATAATAATGCCAAAAAAGGTAAAGTCTGGGCATTGTCACTCTCTGCTCACAAACATCTCAGCTGTATGGAGCTGGAAACTTCCCTTTAAAATACTGGGGCCCTGGAATATTATCATGTTTTTACTGTAAAAAGGCAACAGTTGACATCTGATTTTCCATTATCTTCCACACTATCCTGCAGTGACTTTAGACATGAGCAAATCCAAGCCTTTCCTAAAGGAGTTAATGGACTGAGCTCAGGATGGTTTCACCTGAATCCAGCTCAAGGGCTTGAATTTCTTTTAGCAGAGGGTGTTAATAGATTCTAATATTCAGAGATTAATCACTTTTTACTTTTGGATGGAAAAAATATCTTGAAAAAGAGAAAAAAAAAACATTAAGCAGGAAAATACCATTCCTGATTCAAAATAGTCATTTCCAGATAGGACAAAGGCAAGTAGATGTGTCTGTATGCAAATTCTAAAAGACTCTCAGGGAAAAATGATGTTCATGTTAAAAATAGGTGAAAAACTTGAAGGTTTCTATTTTCTGAAAGATATTTCTTATTTTTTAATTATGAATCACCAGACCATAGCCTGTCAAACTGGCCTTTAATCATAAAGAAATCAACTTTCATATTTATAAATTCCTGCCCTAACAGGAATCTCTCCTGACTCTCACTGGTTAAAGAATCACACAACTCCTGTAAATGATCATTGTCATGTAGGAATTACATGGGTAAGTTTTCATCCTGAGATATGAACGTTTTAACTTTAAAAATAATTTGTATCTCCTAAGCATTGCACAGGTCTGTACTAAAGAGTGACAGGAAAAGGAATGGAACAAAATGGAAGTGAAAAATGGCTGGAAAAGGGTTTTTCAGGGCTTGAATTTTCTTTTTTTAACCTCTGAGCCAACCTAGCAGTAACTCATGCACAATAAAAGCGGCCCAAAGGACTTCACTGCCCCTGCACACAGCAAAGTACATTTTACCATACCTCAAGACCCAACCTAGTTTCTTTCACATCACAATCACAATGAATGAAACAGAAATGTGGAGTTATTTTATGTGTGACATCCATACCAACACTGGCAATTCCACTGGCAACAGTGAAATTCCAGCTGGGAGAGACTGCAGAATTCCTGTCTGCTTCAAATACAGATGGTTAAATGAAACACTCAGCTCCCTGAGAGTGCCTCCCTTTCAACAGCCATGGTGTTCCCATGGGAAAGCTGGGTCCTACAGCCAGCTTGCCACACTCTCACTGCCCAACAGAGCCTGGGAATAGCTTGGGAATAGCTTCCATACAGCCCTTCAGCTGTCAGACAAAGGAACATTCTAGTAGGCATTACCCCAGCTCCAGAAGGAGCCTCCATAGTAAGGTCAAGGTGTCTCAATCCAATCCTTGATAGCACACTCCAATCTTGCTTTAACTGATTGTTAGAGATTTTCTACCTCAGCAAAGTCCTGATCACTGGCTTTTCGTTTGCAATTTTCTACCTACTTTTTTAAGGAAAATTCCTTCCCTACCATTGCATTTATTGCAAATTGCTGCAGAGTTTGTTGGCATCACAAAATCAACAGCAACGAAAAGAATATCAAATAGATTTGTTCTGACTTGTGTTGTGAAAGCTCTCTGGAATAAAAGCACCAAATATTCCAGGCTCATCTGTGGCAGGTGGGGAGTGTCACTCTGGAAATGGAACAGATGTTTGATTACGTAGAAAGGGGTCTGAGAAACAGGGAAGTTTATTATTATCACATCTGTGTTTGCACAAATGCACTGAGTGTTACATTTCAAGAGATGCAAGGGGTTTCTGAATAAAGGTTTCCCTTTTTCTGTCCTCCTTGGTTGCTTCTCACTCAAAGACAGCGGTCTCCCCAAGGAAGTTTATTACACATTTGATTCTAATGTTTGTCTCTACCCACTGCATGCAAACAGCCACTACAAGGATTATTTGACTGAAAGTTTTTGGAAGAGAATTAATAAAACTGTAAGTGACACTAAACTGGGAGCTGGGTGGGTCCCTTTTTATCTTTTTGGGATCATCCAAGACCAGTTTCATGGGAAACACAGTGGGTGTGTCACACACCTTGGGCAGGGCAGAGGGACCCGAGACTGGAGCACTGGGGTGTCACAGCAGGTGACATTCCCTGGAAGCTTCACTGAAGGTGCAATTCTGCTTTAAGTTTTGGAAACCTGGGGCAATGAAGAGTGGAAGAAATGCACTTTGAAAAGCTCAGTGAAGAACAAACCTCTCTCCAAAGTCAGTTCTCTGTGTAAACATCAGTAGTTTAGGCTAAACATTTCAGAACCTGATTTAATTTCTTTTCAAGTAATTTCTTTCCTTGCTGGGTTTGATTATGTTCTAAATGCCCTGCAAAAAGCTGTGCATGGCATTTTTGGGGTATTTGTGTGACCTTTACCAGGAGAAGTATAACCTAGGAATACCTTCCTGCAGCCAGTCAAACACTGCACACCAGCTTTTCTGTTGATCAGAAAAGCTGGTCAGCATTTCTTAATGACAAACTCTATTCTGGTATGGTCTCTTTTAAAATTATTATTATTATAATTTTATTTTTGGAACAGCAGCATCATCTCTGGCAGCAGCAGAGGTATTTTGAGCCCTACAAGAGGATTTTCAGTATGCACAGAACTTCTGTAAATTGCCCAGCATAACATAGTGTTCTGCTCCAGTGTTCCAGGATTTGCAGGAAGAGAGGAGGGTTTAGCCTTTTTAAGACTGAAGGGAGGGAAGAATTATTCAGACAAGAAAAGGAAGAAGCTGCTCAGAAAATCTCAATAACTTTATATCTGTCTTTCTTACCACTGTACCTGCATTTAGAGCCTGTAATAAGAGCAATAAATTTCCTGACCTGCTCAGAAAAATTGATAAAGAAACACTCTCCTAAGGAGTGGGAGTGTGAGCTTAACAAAGCAGGAGAAATGCTTTGGGGATTGAACTTCTGAGTGAAGCCTGTAAAATACTAATTAATCTTTGCTGTCAATATAAAACCCAAACATAATTCAAGACACTGTGGAAGGAAAAAAACTTCTTCTTGTACCTAGCAACTGTAATATTCAAAATGTTTCTCACTGCCCAGGTGGGGAGCAAGCCCTGCCTGGGGAAATGCCTGTCACAGAGAGTTGCCCTCAGCAACACAAAATTTCTGTTCTCTCCATACATTTTTTCCATTCCAGCCTCAATCAGGAACGCCTGGGTGATTTGGAGAGGCGATTAGGTTGCATTCCTGTTATTACAAGTAAGGAAATCAATACTAATTCACTTAGCTTTATTTTATAAGTGGCTAAAGAGATGTAACATCAGCCTCCAACGAGGGAGAACACTTCCTGCGTGTGTTGGAATACTAATAGGAATTGGCTCAAGGTAACCACCCAGCAAGAGCTGTTTGCTAAAGCCAATTAGTTATTAATCAGGAGCTTGCTCATTTTTAAATGTCTGACAATTTTAAAATAAAGGAAAAATACAGCCTGGAGAGCGATAGCAAAGGCAGACACTACCGAAATCAGGTGAGAAAATAAAAGTATGTAGCATAGATTTTGTAATCTGAAACAGATAGTGAAGAGAATTTCATTTAAAAAAGAATCTTTCAAAACACTGATCCACCTCTACAAATGACTCTTCCCTGTTCAACACTTGAACTTAAACTGTGGGCTTGGATATGCTGCTATGGAATAGGCATGTTACAGGTTACACATTTCAGATCAAAGGTCCAGGGCTGGATGGAAAAATACTCTGCAAAAATATGCACTTCACTTCCTTGGAGGTCTCCAAGGGCTGAACACTTAATGCTGAATAACCTTTCCTGGAAACTCTTTGTAGTGGATATAAGCCACTGAGAGAGAACCTGAACCACAGGAGAAAGGAACGTCCCTCAGCCCCAGCCTCTGAGTTAGGAACAACCTTATTTCTAAATCCATCCAAAATCCACCCCCAGTTTAACTGTTGAACAAATTCCTTTAGTGCAAATATCCTCTACCAGCAAACTCTGCGCTGCTGCAGCCACTGAGCCCTGCACTGGACCCCAGTCCACACGAGACCAAGGCAATCCAGGATTTCCAGGCTATTTTGCCTGGCATTCAGTAACACCCTGGCTGCAGTAATGGCCCTTCCCCCCCTGCAGCTGTTCTACCCTATTCTCCCTTCAAACCTATCACTTCCAGTTTTGTTAAGGACCTACAGAGGTTTCAGTTGGTTTAAACAATCAAGTTTCCCAGGATAAGAAATCAATAACTATTTAATATTTAAGCAGCTTATGAGCCACAGCTGAGCTCTGGATATGGCAGCAGTGTTCCAGCTACAGGGAATTTTTGCAAACCCCAATGCTCGGAGCAGTGAGGTATTAACGTGGCTCCTGCTTATCCCTGTTGGAGAGCCTAGCACCTCACTTCCAGAACAAATACTGCTCATGATGCCTGCCAGTGCTGGCTGCTTCCCCCACTGAGTGCATCCTATTCCAGTCTGGGGGCAGCATTGACAATGAGGCCTTAATGGAGAGAACTCAGAGCCAGGCTAAGCCCTGGTGGGAAGGGATTCGATTCCCTCTGCCCGTAAAGCAGGTACTAGGATCCATTATACCCCAGCAGGTGATCCACGGCTGCTCTGCTCTCCCAGAATATGTTTTGCTGTGGGCCAGCTCCTGAGAATATCTTCCATGACTCTGCAGAAACACAGCACTTAAAAGGGAGTTTCTGTGCCAAGTGGATAAATGCAGCCAGATGTTATGACTGGTTGGGAGTTCAGCACTAGGAAACCACAAAATAATACAGAGACTGTACACAACGAACCTTCACTGGGCTATTTCCTTTGGACTCAGAGGTATCCCTGCCAGGAAAGAGCTCAAAGGGCAGGTGAGGCAGGAAAAAGAGTTCAAGGGAACAGCTCCACTGAGCCCAGCTTAAGGGCCTTCCCCTGCATCTACATATCTGCATTGACACAAAGAGATAAAAACTGGAAAGTTTCCATATATGTTTTCACCTCCAGTTAGTAGGTGAGAAGGAACGGCTCAATTAAGTATGAATATATATCTATAAAATATCTGTCTAAAATGTTATAATTTGTAGAAAAATTTGGCAGAATAGATCTCTTTTCACATTGGAGGAAGGCTTAAAAGCAAAATAATCCCTTCTCTTGTCTAAGCTGTGTGATTACTTTAACAGTGAACACATTAAGTTTTAAAGGAAATCAATGTTATTTATTCCAAGCCTTTAAGAAGAGGTAAGAAACCTGAAACAAGGATTTTCTGCAGATAAAGACTGTTGGGTCCTTGTAATCCTCAGCTTGCTTTATTATCCTGAGAAAATGTACTCCTTTGTTGCAGATAGTTGGCTGCTCCTGAACATCCCTAATCCGTGAGGGGCTGATCAGCAGTGGCTGAGTTTGCAAGCAATGAAAGCCCTCATTAGGAATGGTTTTTGTCATCTCCCAGAGCAGGGAAGAGATTGCTGCCCCACAATGCACTCATCAATGGGTATTGTCCTTTCCCGGGTGATAATTCTGTTTATTTTCCTACATCTCCTCGTGGCAGGAAATAATTGAATTGAGAAGAGAGAAGACAGGCAGCTATGATTCCCTGAGGATTTCTGTGTGTCTCCCCAGTATAGTTTTTTTTCTGTAATTTCTCACTCCTGAGCTACTTGGGGGTGAGCTAAACTGGCCATGTTCTCTGAGACACACTCTGCCTATGAAAAACCCCTTAATCTTTATGAACTCCTGGTTTTTAAAACTGCTTGATGACTTTCAGTTCTGAGGAGCTCCAGAGCCATCCATGAGCTGCAGGGGATTGGGCATTCCCTACTAACTGTGCCACAGGATGGATTTCCTGCCACAGGCTGTTAAAAGCCACCCCAGTGACTCCTGTGGGGCTCTGAGGACACGCTGTGGTTTCACAAGGCAGGGGAAATGGCAATTTTATTTACCACTCACAGAGGGCAGCTACCAGCAGTTGTTTACAGGAGCAAATACCCAGTGACAAACAGTTCCTGGAAGTATCCAGTCTCTGACACACATTTTTCAAGGAAGCCAAGCCTGACAGGTTGTCTATAACCAGGTATCAATCAATAGAACACCAGAAGCAGCTAATCACACCCCTCACTGCAAAACACTGGGGAACAGCATTTGGAGAGGCACAGGGAGCCAGGAGCTGGGAATTGGCAGAACTCTGCTCACAGACACTGTGAATCCAACACCCCCACGACGGGAATAACAAACCAGCAGCAGTGTCCCAGAAGGAAAGCCTTGGAGTAACATGCTCCAAATTCCACCAATCCCATAGGTAGAAAACAGAGATCCAGGCCTATTTTATGTTTCTGGCAGAGCAGTCCAAGTCACAATAAAACAGATTAGCTGAGAAATAGCAATAAAACTTCATTGCCTTGCTAATGTTGCCTCTTCTCACTGAGGCTTTGAGGGGTGCTACTGCAGGGAGTGTGCAGTAACAGGGACCTGCAGCTGCATTATGCTGGGGATAGCTGAGTCTCTGGGATGACACACTGGAGACCCACCTGGCACGGGAATTTTGGTCTGAGCTCTTAACTACAGGAACACGCTAGTAGAGTTTTCCAGGCAAAAAATATGTCACTATCACATTTACTTGTCAATTACTGCTAATAGAAACAAATAACTTGCTTACTTAAAGTAATTACAAACCTTGTGCTAAGAAACAAAAATTAAGTTAAGCAAGCACAACTCATTTCTTCATCATTTCCCCACTGGCAAAATAATTAAATTACATTTTGCAGTTTTTAGGAATGCTTACTATAAATCATTGATTTTATTCTAATAACACAATTGAGTAGTCTACAATTTTTTTCAGGAGTTGCAAACGCTTTCACAATTCCAGATTCTCACCACATAAAAAAAGGAAATGAACATATTGAAATGCTTTTACTTGAAACTTCCTTCATATCCACACCAGCTACAGGAGCATTTTGCAGATGTTTTCTCTTACACAGGTATTTGCCAGCTTTGTCAGGAACTAAATGACAGAGAGGAATGCAAACCCACCTCAGCATGATGGACAATTTTCTTCTCCTCTGACCATGACAGCCTTTCCAAGGGAACATGAAAGAGGAGATTTTTAACAGAGGGCTTCTTTTTTTACAAGTTACTATTTTCCTATTCGCATTAAAGGAACCGAATGACCAGACCTGAGTCTTCTGAAATTCTACCCGTTTCCTTTCATTTGATTTCTTTCAGATTTCTTCCTAAACTTTTCTCTTTGATGCCCACCTGGAACTTAAAATGCTTTTTTATGCTGTAATGATCCTCTTCAGAAGTTCCTGGCTGTGCACACACAGGTTACAGAGACTCACCTCAGCTGCCTATTCCCCAACAGGTTTGAGCTAAATCAGTGCTCAAAGAATGACAGAGTTCACCACTTTGTCTTCACCTTCCTCCTCCTCCAATAATTTAACTCCTGGAACATTTAATGACCAGCTCCAGCTATGTTCTTAAACTTTACATCAGCCTGTGACCACTTGCACTTGGGCTGGATTTACTGCTGTTAGGATCTGCATTGTTGTATTTAGCTTTTCCAAGATAACTGTGTTGTTTTATGCATTTGACATAACACAGACACAGAGATGTCTTTTTTCATCATCTCACAAGTATCTCAGCTAATCAGCATTTCTGTTTCGTGGTTACAGTGTCCTGGCAACAAAACTTTATCTCAAACTGCCCCTTGTTGTTTTGGAGACCCTATGCCCAGAGCATGGCACATCTTTTCTTTTTCCAAACACACTTAGTGCTTTTCCTTGTTCTCCTTGCAATTACCCATTGCTGGACAGAAATAAAGCACCAGGAATATGCTAACATTTACACACAGACAACTCCTGTTTCTGGTTGCTCCCTTGCACAGGATCCACAACTCTGTCACTGAGCAAACCCTCCTTTAGTGAAAAAAAAAAAAAAAAAAGGAAAAAGAAAACCCCCAAACCACCAAAAAATGCTTTGGAGGCTCAACTGTACTTTTTCAAGAGAGCATTCACACATCCCAGCTGTTCCAGCCTTACAGGCCTGTGGAAGAGGCTTAGAGATTTGAAAGAAGAGATGGCAAGGGTCTTTCAGAATATGTTACCTATAAATTCAAATTTTCTAATGCTGACAGCTTCAGGGAGGACACCTGCACCTCCACTAAGTCAGAGCAGCCTGTTTCCCCTGGTCATTTGGAGCCCTGATTGCCAGCACTCCAATCTTGCCAGTTCAGACAGAAGCAGAGATACCTTGGACCTGGCTCTCTCCCTGTCCAAGGCATTCAACACAATTGAATGAAACATTTGTGATTTGACTGGGGGGACGAGCCTCAGCTTCACCTACGTGTCACACCCCACACACACACTGATGATTACAGATATTTCTTGAGGCCTGTTTCTTCAGACTCTCATGCAAAAATAAATGTGAGGGGGGGTTGTATAAAAGCTAGACAGATAAAGTGAAAGACTTGTATGGCACCAGCGAAGTGGCTTAGGTAGTCATGACAACCACGTCAGTGCTTATAAAACTTCCCTTCTTCTTAATCTTTTTTGCAGTTTAGATAGCACACATGCGAGCTGTAAAAACCAGTATCTGATCTGCAGCAATAATATGAAAAGTAAAATGTTCACAGCAGCCTCCAGAGTGAGGCTGAGACACTGACAGTTGTTGGGTGTCATTACCAGCAGTTTTGTCCAGTTCCCAGAGGGACTCCTCTGTGTGTCCAGGCCTAAGAGAGACCAAGAGCCTTATCCCAGATTCGGGGGTGAACAGGGAAAGGCAGGAGGGAGAGGGTTAATGCTACTTTTAAGGGAAGAAGATCAGACACTAAACACACAAACACATTATAAATGTATTCAAATCCCCAGGTACTTACAATTTCCTTCATCATTTGATCCCAGGAGGGCTCTGCTGCTCAGCCCCAGATCAAGGGACTGTGGGTTCCCACAAACCATCCTTCCTTGAACAAGAATCAACATCCACCTTTTGCTTTCAGTCTTCTACCATCATTACTTTTTCACCTGATTTTCAATGTGGAAATTTAAAATGCCTCCCAGCCTTATCATTCATTTGGTGGAAACCAAAGCATGCCAGAAATAAATACCCCTCTCCATTCCAGAGAGAAGTAAATGGATTTGCTTCCAGCAAAAAGGGAGTGACTACTGTCAATAAGACAGATCACCCCCTCTCTAATCAAGTGATAAACTCAAAAAATTGGAATGCTTTATATACCTAAATCTGCCAAGAATCATGTGCAGCTTCAAAGTTAAAAAAAATAACTGGCATCTGGACTCTAATAAACTGAGCTCACTTTCATGTACTATTTCTGTTACGAAATATAATTTACTGAGATAACACACAAATAAAACCTTTCTTTTATAATAAAATAACTATGGTCAGCACACTCATTTCTTACTTCTTTCTCTAAGCTGTGAAGAATAGTTCTCTGACATCTGTAAGAATTCCCCAATTTCATGTGATACGAACTTACAAAGTCTCCATCAGCAGTCTCAGGGAAATAGCTCCATCTTCTGGGAGACAGCCCTTCAGTGGCCGGGGAGGGAGCACTTCCAGCGGCTTATCCTGGGGTTTATCAGTGCTGTTATCAGCGTAGGATCTTTCGGCTCAGGAATCAGTCACTCTGGGCTGGTTTGCAGTGGCAGAACTGTTAAAGCAAAGCAGAGGGGCTGAGTAAACAGAGACTTAGCAGCCAATCCATGGCAATAAAAGCATCCCACAAAATCAGCGGGCACAGCAAAGACGCTCCCGAGTATCCCAAATCCACGATGACACACGTAAAACACAAACATCCTCAGGATGATCCCTGCCACGAACAAGTTCCATTGCTCCCACACAGAAATTAGTGATACCAGATACAAAATATATACCAAGATACCACAAAGATAGCAAAGGCAGACAGGAATCTTCTTCAGCAGGATGATGTTAGCTACTTGTTCTACAAAATGGGAAAAACTGCTCTCAGGATTTGGGATACTGCATTTACAGTGTACAAATGGCAGTTTGGGATGGGAGCTTTGCATTTCTTTCTAACTCAAGAGCCTCACGTGGTGAATTCTCTCGCCCCTGTTAATCACAAGTACTGCATTCCACAAAGGCTGGGAATGAATTACCTGAGTGATGCTAAGGAAGCTTGTTAGGCAGGAATCAGTGACTTAAAATTGTGCTGTTTCATCAGCTGTGATTCTGCTTTAAGCATGTAAAGTCTGACTGAAGTCAAATAACCAAATATCTGCATCACCTTCCTGGGAACATTAATGCCCATTGTTGAGAATTTTCTGTTAATTATACACAAAATCATTATTTTATTTCAGCCACTTTTATGCAGCTTTTGACAGCACCAGCATAACCACCTTCATCTTTAGGTTACTGTCTATTTTGCTCATTAACTAGAGAGAGAACTTCAATTACCTCCATGGGTAACTGATCTCATTACATGTCTCCACCTTTTCTCCTGCCCCGGAAAAATAATGAGCCTGAAATTAATACAATCCCTGATCCCAGGAAGTTGTGTATGGTGTTCCTGGACTGATCTGGAGGGAAGGGGACTCTTATCAAGCAATGAATGAGGACAAGTTATCATTCTTAGAAGATTTTCAGGACATAAACCTGTCTGCACCATCACCTTGTAACATTTAGAGGTGAGAGTTCTCCAAGAACACCAATAAGAGTGCATTTACCATTCCTTCTGGGTTTGTTTGTTGAGAATTTTTTTGGTTTGGTTGGTGGATTTTGTTTGTTTCTTTGGGTATTTTGGTGGAGGGATATGTTTTTGGGTAGTTTTTGGTGTTGAGCTTTTTCATAATACTGACTTAAAGCTTTGTTCTGTAGTTTCAGTTTAAGTACATGGAAAATACTTTGGTTGTACATTTAGTACATTGGTGAAAAAGAAATCACCCCACATTTCTTATGCAGCAAAGAACCCATCTGAGGGTGTTCCCTTGTTTTTCTGATTGTGGAATGTCTGAGACCAGAACAGAATGGCACCAGGTTGGTTTAATCACTGCTTATGTCTCGTGATTTTTCTTTCTCTAGGTGGATTGAATGAATTGTGTTGATTTCCTAAATCACATAGAACATTTTCTCTCAGTTGGACCCAGAAGACAAATACTGAGTCCCTTCTCACACAAAGGACAAGAGAGCAGCTTCACTCCACAAAGGATTTCCAGTCTCCACAAAATGCTTTCACACACTTTTTTCATTCCTCTCCTTGTCTGCGCTGTTTAGCACATAGACAGAATCAGAGATTTTAGATGCTTTCTCTCCCTTAACCCCTTGAAACTTCACTCTCAACTTTTGCTGAATTTAATACAATTCATCAAAAACTTTTCTAGCAGCTCTTATACCTGCAGATTTCAGAAGGATTCTGCCTTTCTCCAAGAGCTCAGCAATTCCTCTTTTAGAACAGCAAGCCCACTGTCCAGGAAGTCTAACAGAGCCTCATTCATTGAATCATGAGGTTTTTTCTCAAGGAGCTCCCTGCAGCCCTGCCTGAGCCACTGCCTCCTCAGAGAGGTGCCAGGATCCTATTCCTGCAGGAAACATGGAGCCACATCCATCTGCACTCCACAAGGAGCTGCCTGGTGCTTGCCACAGCCGTGCTTCACCCAGTGTCCTCCCTGGCCACCACCCTCCTCTGCCATTCGGTACTAACCCAAGTGCTGGAGCACACAGAAGCCCTGGGTTTCTCTAAACTCTCTCTGCAAAGTCAGGGAGAGGTCAGAACTGCCGTCCAAAAATAACTTTGTGCCAAGCTTTAATCAATGAACTTCAAAAGATTTGCTGATCCAGACTGTAAAATACGATTTTACCTCCTTAGTCTGTGGTGCAGCTTCCTGTAATGTGGATCAACAGGGAAACCCCCACTGCAGCTCCAACAGAAGGTCCATAAATAGCCAAGGCCACTAACAAGTATTTTATTTGTGCTCTGTAGCAACACTGAGGTGGTACTGCTGCTCCTACAACTCACACAGTTGCATGAGGAGGCAACAGTTTGCTTTCTCTGTTTGTCACTCACAAGGGCAAAGAAGATAAGTGACCCAAAAGAAAAGAATGCTTATTCACTACTGGAGCAGCTGCTTTCCTGCCATGAGGCTCCATTGCAGCATTTTCTGGTACCTTTTTACTACACAGCTTCTTGAACAAAGCACTCCTGGATGCTGCACTCATTTTAACAGCCTGTGCAATGCTTGGGAAGGTGTGGATAAACAGTGCCCAGAAATAGAGCTTTAAAATGACAAATCTCCCTATTCCTAGGGAGGGAAGGAAGAATCCTTTTCCTCTCTCCAAGGCAAAGACTTCAATCAGCTTTCTGTCCCTCCTGGTTCATGGGATTCATCCATGGCTGGGGCTGCCATGGTCAGGGACAGCCTCACATCCATCACACACCCCTGGGAACACAAGAGTCTATGCCAGGTCTGACTGCAAGTTTTCCCTTTTCCAGGGATGTCCCAAGGGAAATTCCCACCTGCCCTGTGCCTGCTGGACAGAGAATTGCTCAGGAGCCTCTCAGCAATCTTTGCTCTCTTTTTTCTAGGCAGTGTAAATGACTTGGAGCACACCAAAACCCTCAGCAGCCACAGACAGCACTGATGCCACCAGGGAGGCAGGGCCCACACATTCAGCACCAACACATCAGGAGGAAATAGTTAAGGAGAGCTGAGCCAATGCCCTGCTGAGGAGACCCATACATGTGCTCCTTACCTCTCAGCTCCTGCATCTCCTGTACTCAGCAGATGTTAAAGTCAGGTGATCAATTCTAAAATATAAAAATTCAATTATTTATATTATAATTGTAAGTGCTGCTTGGGCTCAGCACCTATCTGTAAAATTAAAATGAATCCTAAACCAAAAAAGGCAACCCAGTGCTGTTCCTGCTGTGTCAGACCCACCAAGTGCAGGGGCTTTGCCATAGGAAGCACAAGGTGTCCTAGAATACATCAGCAAAAATATCCCATTGACACAACCAAAGGCAGCACCCCACTGGCTCTAAGGTGGAGCTGACATATGGTAGATTTTGCTTCATCTGTGAGTCTTTTTACTGTCTGTTTTTGCCTAGCTTTTTGTTGTTGTTGTTGTTTGGGTTTGGTTTTCTTTCCAGCAGGACATCAGAAGAGTGATAATTAATTTTAGAATAACCATGGACTCCTTTTCAACTTTTCCAGACTAAAACTGAAGTTTGTCCACTGGAGTCAACTGTAATTAGGCACATTTTACCATCTTGTTTTCCCAACCTCTAAAAAGGGTTATTCTCAGAGGATGAAGATTTTAATCAACTGAAAGGTGCCATGTAGGTAATAATTCCTTTTATTCTCCTCTCAAGAAGATTTTCCTGACCAAAACCTGAAGTGCATGAAATGCAAGAATTTGGAATAGAAGCCTGAAAGCTGCAGCAGGAAACCCCAGAATATCCATACCTCTACGTGCTCTAAACCAGGACTATTTTATTGACACCTTTACATCAGCACCCAGGGCAGAGTGGGGACCAACAGTAAGCTCCTTTTCCCTTTTTTGTCTGCACTATCTCCCCATCAAGAGAGATGAGTATAGAATGAGGGTTTTAAACTTCAAAATACAGGATCTTTGTCCTGACACACAGAACAACCACTCAAAAACGAGAAGCTATTGCTTCAAGTTATCCCAAGACTACTTATAATCACTTGAGGTTCTTAGCAGGTTGGCATGACTGACTCCTGTATGCAGCCTCCTTCCACACTCATTAAAATCATTTCATTTTGACAGAATTTCAACCAACTCTGCCCCAAACAATTTATGCTTTTCCACAGCAATTTTTAAATTCTGAAATGCCTGAGAAACTTCTAGCTGTCTGTCAGGAGAGCTCTTCTAGAGATGGAATAGCAGAGTCTTCCTTGCTATGTCTGAGATAAACCATTGAATAAGAACTCCAACAAGAATACAAAGTGCAGGGCATTAGAAAGAGGCAGAGCAAAGGGTTCACAGAAAGTGACTGTTTGGGGTTATTGAGGCTCCAGGAAGTTTAAATACCCACTGATTTTTGCAGCTAAGAAAGTAGCTATTGTGTTTCTGGGCAAAATGCTCTCAGCAGATCTAAGTGATGCACTGGAAAAAAAAAAAATTAATCATGCACAGTTGAATAAATTTCTTTAAAAGACATGGACAGCCATGGTCTAACCCTCACACAGCCCAGCTCCGTCTCCTTTGTGCTCCTCTAATGGAATGAGGAGCAAAAATGCTGGTGGCTTCTGAGGGCAGTGGGGAGATAAAATCATTCCCTGCCTCAAAGCAGCTCCCAGGAGAACCCACCTGGCATAGATCCCCTTGTTATCCTCAGCATTTTCTTTCCTGCCTTTCCATTTCTGAGCCTACAGAACATTTAAGTAAAACCTAGGGGAGCTTGCTGCCGAGCTCTAGGTGTTTATTTGCAAATATGTTTAGGGCACTTCCCATTAAGTGTTGCTGGAGACTGACCAATAATAGATACAAAACCCTTCCTAAATGGCAGCAGCCAAAGGACTTGAGATTTCTGGCACCACAATAATGATTGGAAAAGGGAAGGGAAAAGGGAAGAACACTGCAGTATAGTCACATTCCCTTGCTTAACATTCCTACCTGCTTGCTAAGCCAAGCTGAAGAGAAGCAGGTCTGGTTTACAATAAGGCACTAAAAATAAGGCACTTTCAAATATGGGTTGATTCACTGCCATTTTGATTATGTGAGAAGTAATCAGCCTGTAAAAGGTATTTTCTCTACCCCCATTCAGGCTGTATGTACACAAACCACAGAGACACGTTCTGAGCATTCTGAAAGGGACATCATCGCCATCCTATTTAACATCTTAAATGAGAACAGACTTTTAAAAGTTAACACAATTTGAGGCCGACTCACCTCCCTCTGTAACCTTTATCTGTACACACATTTCTCCATGGAAGAACAAATAAAAATCTCTGTGTCAAACAGCTCAGTGTCAAAAGACCAATGAGTCATGTACTATAAACTATAGAGACTCCTGGGAGCTTTGTGCAACTGGAGCAGCAGCATGCAAACCATAAAGCAGAAAAAATACCTGGAATGTGCTTTTCCTGCTCAACCCCTTGATTTTGCTTATTAAATGGCCAAAGTGCAGCTCTCACCTCCTTTTTGTGCTCCCTTCTTATGAGTGTCCTGACACTGGAGTCAGACTGCCAGGTCTTGTGTTTTGAGACTCCTTGATTACCAAAAGTTTTGATAGATATAAGGACCACAGCAAACAGAGAAATAACTTTGGGTCATACCAGAAACAGACAGTTATGATTTATTTCTACTTTTCAAAAGAAATTTCTTTTTTTCTTAAAAAAAACCCAAAAAAACAAACCAAAAACCAGGAACAAAAGTGCACATTTCAGTTTGCTAGATTTCCACACACCCCTGTATGTCATGTACCAAAGTACTGGGGTCAGTTCCTTGTGTCACAAACATATCTTAACTTGGGCAACATGGGGATTTTGGTTTGTTGACAAAAATTACTGTATTATATGATCAGTAATACAAACCCTGTGGGCACAAACCCATAAACTCAGCAACAACTGACTGTCTGGATTTGAAGGAAAAAGGAATGTGTCATGTGTGCTTTTAATAAACAGCATAACCAGATTCTCATAATGTTGCTTAGTGCCACAATTTAGGTTAAATCTTATGAAATAGGCAGAAAAAAGCTGTCCAGTGTGCTCACATGTTGACCATTGTTGATAAAATCCATGAAGTGGCAAGCATGAGCTCCATGATAACACATCAGCAATGCAGGTGACTTATCCAAAATTCAAAGTCAAATGCTAATCTGTCTCTAAGTAAATCATGATTATATATTATTAAGCCAATCTGCAAACCAAGTTTAAAAGATGCATAATTAACAAGATGTCTGTTCCACATTGGTGGGGAAGAAGGTATTTTTAGCTCTCCTGTGTATCACCTACACCATGTCAGATGTGCACTCCTTACCATCACCTTTCCAGTTACCCTGCACTTTCCTGAGCTGGGAAGTTGGCTTCCATCCTGTCCCAGTGGTACTAAACACACACAACTCCTCTAAGTTAACCACAGACCCTGGCTCTTTATTTGGAGGCCCACATCTAACACCTTTTTAGCTTTCCCTTTTTAGGAAAAGCTGCTTTGGGTGTCCCTGAGATGACCGCACTAATGGGAAGTCCATTCACTGATGAAAAAACAGCAGCAGTCACCTGATCCTACACTCTCTTGCCCAAAAATGCCCCCACCCCTTTATAGGCAGGGCTTGTGTTTGAAAAAGAGAGGACTCTTAAAAATAAAATGCAGCAATTCTTGCTCTGCAAACTCTCAGGATAAATCCAGATTAATTTAATTGACTTCAGTGAAATCCTTGCAAAATATTACAGACACGAGTGAAAAGCCTGAGGATGGATGGGACAGGAATATGCTGCAAATGCTGGATGGGAAAAAGTAATCCAGCAATGTGAGTGGTTTTGTGCCTTTTTTTTTTTTTTTTTTTTTTTTTTTTTTTTAAACCCTGATATGGAAAAGTACTTCAAAGAATGAACTCTCTAAAAGCTTCAAGTATGTGATTATACCTCATGAAAACCAGTGCAACTAAGGATATCCTTATGAGAGGTGAGCTTTAAAACATAAGAGTAAAGTTTTTTTTCCCTAGAATTGGCTTTAATCCACCTTACTTTTTTTGCCTATTGCAATTTCCCAGCTGTTTTTATTTATCCCCTCCCTTTCAGGGCTTGCCCTACAAATTCTCAGGAGCACTTCCTTATACCAGTACACAGGGATTTTATATTTCCAGCAGTTTTTATGTCTAAAAAGTTTTTGCCTGTAAGGAAAGCCAGAAATACCCTCAAGCCTCCATCTATGCTCCAAGAAGTGACATTTTAATCTCCTCCTTGCACAGCAATGCCTCCAAATACACGTGTGGGCTGGGGGTGCTCAGCCAGTCTCACCAGGAGGGTGTGAAGACCTGAAGACAAGAAGAAAGCTTTGAATGACATGTGACTGCAAAAGCCACAGAACTGAACTTGCCAAGGCCAAGCTGAATTTGCCACAGGTTTATCCCTTGCTCTGAAAAGGCTTTTGAAAACTGGAATGATTTGTTATTTACACAAGTCCATTAATACAACCCACAGTTATAGATGTATGTTTTTCCTTTTTTACTGGGAATTACAATTCCCCACAGACACTCAGGTTTGATTTCAACAACAGCTTTCTGCCATCTCAGCCCAGTTATGCAACCTCCTCTTTGTGCAAGCACAGTTCCATGTGTGATTTTCCTCCAATTCTGTACAGCCTTGAAAGCAAAGGTTGTGACTAATAATTGAAAGCATGGTTCCCAAGGCTAATGTCTGTCCTCTTCACAAATTAAACATTACAGCCACTCTCGTTTTTCATTCCTGTGAGGTCCATTAACAAGTTTCCCCCATGTTCCACCTTCTTTGGGATAAACAAGAGGTGAGAACACAGGGAAAGCACATTTACCAAGTTTAAAAGAAAATAAAATGTATACTTGTCAGGAAGTTTTCACTACTATTGTTGTTTCAAGTCCAAAAGATAGAATATATCCAAGAATCAAAATAATGAATTCTTCCCATTTAAATCTAGATCCAAGGAGTCAAGTCAAAACAGACCAGCTGAGCAAGACACCAAACCACTGAGCCACAGGGAACTGAATAAAACAAGGAGCACGTACTCCTGCCATCCAAAAACCCAATGGCCTTCTGTGCTCCCATCCAGAACTCCTGGAAAGAGCAGCTCCACCCTGGAGAAGGATGCTGCAGGCCTGCTGGGAGGATCACACCCGTGCAGTTCTAACTTACTGCTGTGAAGTGACAGCCAGTGTGACTTTGCACCTTCTAGACCATTTTCCTGTCTCCCAAAAGGAATATACCAGGAGTATCAACTGAACAAGTCCACATTTTTTCCTGCAGCTGCTTTTCTGGAGCTGCTGAGACTCTGCTGGTGCCTGTGGCCACAGGCTGGCACAGATCAGAGCCACCCTCGTGTCTGGGAAAGTGTCACGACTGTTACTATTTCAGAGCCTGGTTGTGGTTTTTGCTACACGAGTCCCACACTTCACCTGCTGGTAACTCACTCCCCTGACACACCCACATGGTTTTCACGTTCTTCAGTTTATTCCTTATCATCTGCTTGTCAGATGTTCCAACTAAATCAAATTCTACTGCTCCGGTTCTCTTTGAAATGCGCTCCTTTGCCCTTTTGTAGCTGTTCCAATCAGCTCTAGAGCATTTACTTTGCATGCAAACACCCAGCCTGTAACCCTGAGCGTTTGCTCTGATTGAAATGCCACAGCCAAGTCAGAGCATCTCTGAGCAGCAGGGGAAGCCCAGGCATCCATCAAGGGTCAGACTCACAGACTTCCAAACTGCTGAAAAACAACTGGCATTTCCCCTCACTTGTTACTGAGCAAAGAAACACTCCTGTGCACCGTCCTTTCTCCTTCAGACTTGCTTCAGCAGTGTCAGGATAAACCCAATTTCCCTTTGGGAGAGAACTCTCACTGCTGCAGGGTCACTGTGGGACACAATACTGGCACAGGCATTCAGCCTTGTCGGACACATCCCCTGCTGGTGGGTGCTACTCTGGCTCCTTTAATTTTTTTTGCTCTGGTAAATCACATTTTTGCCACAAATACATCCCAAAGCACAGAACTGGCTCTCACCTACAAGGAGAACCTCTGAAGTACTTTGTGGTTCACTTTCCAAATGCAAAACACCAGGTCTTGGGGCTGACTGCAAATAAGCAACACAACATTGACTTCTCAAAATAGGGCCCAAAGCCTGCTGCCACCTTTGTGCCACAAGGAGGTTCCTGAATCAGACCACTATGGATAAAGGTGGCATTTAATAGAACAGCCCTTGAAAACCATCCACTGAGGATCTCAACATTCAACATTTTTGAAAGGGACCCATTCATGCTGCACTTCAAATGCAGCATGAACTGAGAGCAGCTGAAACATCAGCAACTGTCACAACTCCTCTGCCAATTCTGTAGGTTTCTCATGCAATTAATTTTCATGTACTCATTCCCATGCCATCGGCAAAAATGAACCTCCAGCCCTTCCAGGAATACTTACATTTTACATCTTTGCTTGTTACATTCGCTTCAGGTGATTCAAAACAGCACTTAGCAAAATGCCAGTCCCTGCTATCATCTAAAACCACTCTGCAAACAAATGAGGGCCACAAAATTCCCAAGAAGAGTTTCCTGAAGGACAGCAGCCCTCAGTGTTACCCCATCACATCCACTGGCTGCACAGGCAGGACAGAGAGCAGCTCCAGCCTCAGCGAGTTTTGGGAATAAACCAGGAAACCAAACTCAACCAAGGCTGTCAGCCCCACTGGAAGCAGGCCCACAGACGTTTCTGAAGCAAGAACATCTTGCTGTTTCCTGAAGGGCCCTTGATGTATTTTCCCCAAAAGGCTCTTTTATCACCAGTTGCTGCTTCATTTCCTGCTTGCTGTCCTGAACAGCCTTTTATTACTGTAATTCAATAGTAAGAGACTAAAACCAAGCAGGTAAATCAAAGGCTTATGACATTCATTATAGTGATCTTTCCCTCATACCCTCACGTATAATAAAAACCTTTGCAAAGTTTGAAAAAAAAAACCCCACTCGGCAGTTGTTTAATTTCCCTTTCTTTAATGCTTGCGATATGTCTCAGAAAAAAACCACTTTCAAATACCAAAGTATCCTCAGGGTTTCAGGCAAATGGCTGTTTTATGGGGAACTTGGATTTTGGGCTTCAGACTAGCATGCTGGATTGAGGCAGGGATGGCAGAATGGTGCCAAAGACAGAGCAGGATGCCAGACTTGGATGAACTGGATACAGCCACTCCGAGATGCAGCCTGTACAATTTTCAGCTGCTTCTTTGATCAAAGAGTTCTTGCAGCACAGCTTTTAATCCCATCAAATCTACATAAAGGTGAGAGCTGGTGCCTTGGAAAGCAGCTTGTTACATGCTGGCACCCAGCCTGGCCTTTGGTATTTTTGAGAGACTGGAGACTGTATATTAAAAAGGTTTAAATTTCTGAAAAGCTGATTGAAAGGAACACTGCTCACCAATATTTTTCAGGCTCTGAAAGCCTGGTTTCAAGTCTGGTGTAGCACAGATTTATTCCTGTACTGAGTGACCTTTGCCAGGGCTGTAAATCTGCTGTTTTTTCAGAAATTAAGCAGTTTCTAGTGCACGTGGCAAAATGAGACAGGTCTTCAATGCCAAACTAATTACAACCTTTATGACATCCAGCTATTGTGAAATCTGTCTAACGTCAATTGGGTTAAACCCATTCACCTGAAATTTCCCATGCATGTCTCTATTTTGAAAATAGTTAAATCAAATTTGATATTTGGCAAATTAATTGTTAAACAGCACTTGGAAACATGTTGAGTTTTCAATTTTAGTGCTATTTAAAAAGCTCACTGCACCAGCTTGTATGAGCCTCTCTTAAGGACACTTCATGTGGTAGAGATGAATTTATGTAATTAATGAGATAAAGAGATATAATGAGATTAAGCACCTTTGGACACTTGGAGGTTTCTATGAAAACCTGAAGGCGATTCAACCAGTGCTTATTAACTAATGTTAATAATATTAACAATACTAACTAATGTTCCTAATGTAAGGGCTGCATTGTGGGGTGGCAACATCCACTCTCCCTGTAATTCCACAAATGCAAAGTCAGTGTCCATGGAAATAATTGTGCGAAAACAGAGCAAAAGAGGGGTTGCTTAGGAATGGAAATGTGGCTGAAGCACAGGAGTTAGAGGCACTGTTAAAGAGGGTTTCCAGATCTCTCTCCTGCAGTTGTCCAGTCTGGAACTTGGTCCTTCCCCAAGGGTGTAATTAGCTATTTTTTCCTGCTTTGTGTTAATCTGAAAACCATTTAGAAAATGGCTATGGATTTTCTGAGCCATGGAGCTGATCCCCTGTAGATGGGGATTGTGAAAGGCTTTGGGAATGCACAACCACGACTGCTTTTATTTTCTATTCAGATTATTGTTATTATATGAAGATGCACCAACCTTCTCATTTACAAACTGCTGACCTATGAGCAGAAATTTACAGCACCACTCACTGGTTTGCATGGGCTAAGGTGGACCTTGAGAAGAAAAGGCCAAGAGACATTCTGAGGGACATCTGGAAAAGTGAGGATGCCTCATGGAATTTTGGTCTGTCAGCAAGGCAGCTCTGGGTGACAGGTACCAGCAGCTCTGCTGAAACATTTAATTAATGGCTGCAATGCAGCCAATTACTCACTATTAATTTAAAGGCTGTTTGACTCCGGTATTAACTTTGTGGCCTTGACTGATTTCCAGGAGTATTTGCTGGATGTGTGCAACATGAAAATTATCTGAGCAAACCCAGCCTGCTGAATCCAGAGAGGCCCAGGGGGTGTCTCTGAGCATCCCTCCTGCTTTGTATCCAGTTCAGTGGCAAAAGGGCTCTATGGGAATTTCAGGCTGTGCTGACCTGAGCAGTTCTGTGTGTGGGCCAAAGGAAGGCAAAAATGGTCTGGAGGTTTAGCAAGAATTTCAGGTGAAGTTCAGTCAATTTATTTAATCTTAAATTACTCAAACTCAAAGATCCATAAAATTTACTCCTAAAACTTAATCTAATATTTGCACTGCTGTATGGGGAGTAATTACCAGAACATTTATTTGAAGTTAATCGGTCATCTAGACCATACCCTGTTGCATATTAATTACCCTGCTTATCTTGAATATGGTAAAAAAATATAAATAATTAGAAAGGATTTGTTTCTTCATGTTAATGCCACACATCCTGCTCTGCCAGGGAACAGGCAGTCATTACAGAATATCAAGGGTGCCATTTATGTGCTTAAGCATGATGCAGGTGGGATGCACAATAAATTTGCTGCATTAATAAAGCTGAATGAGGTTTTAAGTCTTAATGTTGACACAAAGATATTAATTCGTCATTATGGCAAAATGCTTTATATAGACCCCTTGAAAACAGACTGGTCATGTGTCAGGAAACATTTCTGTCCATTAAAGGAAGAATCAAAAAAATCAGAATTTCAAAAATAACTATTTTCCAATATCAGTTGGGGATCTGGCTCCTATTTTTGTTATTTGTTGTTTAAGACTTGGTAACGAGTCCTGGATGCAAAGGGGACTTTCCCATCCAGGGAAAGACAACTTCTCACCCAGAAAGGCCCCTTGCATTTAGCACACTCCATGTTCATGGAGAACCTGCTCTAAAATGCTCCAAAATTAATATCCACTTATGATAATGGCAGATCTTAAATTAGACTGGGCTCTGTGATCCAAACATTTGTAACCAGCTCTGCAGTGATAACTCTGCAGTGCCAGCATCCACAAGGACCTTCTTTCTTGAGGGGATTTTTTAAATGCTTACATTTTTTAACAAGTTTGTTTTTTTTCCCATGCAAAATAAAGTTAATGATCTTTAACATGAACAGATGAAGGTTTGGAAGAGAAAGGTTTTGGAAAAGCTTTGCCATTTTGTTGTTTTTGTTTTTTGTTTTTTTTTTTTTCCTCCCTCTACCCTGCACAATTGAAACTTTTCCCCTTGCCTTTTTTGTCCCCATTCCCTTTAAATAAAAGGGCCACCCTTTCCATTTAAAAGAACTTACCTTTTCTGTGGCAGAAAACTTCACAAAAACCCTGTATTGGAGACACAGTCTCAACAACTCAGAAGAGCCTCCACAAGTCAAAAGTTATGTCTATTTATACCAATGCAGAACCCAGGAGGAAATTTTATTTTCTCCTCTGTTATTAAATCAGATAATCCAAAAGGACTTTGCTCGGGACTTTTGCACTCCATTGGCTGCATAGGACATCTGGAAATTAAACTGGAAGTTATCTCCTGCAACATCTGAGCTGTGCAGAAGTCAAGACAGGAGGGTATGGTTTGTTGTTATTTTACCTAAACCTGATTTACAGATAAATCAGGACCTCAGCTGTGGGGTAATATGCCAAATGCAAATTTCAGCTCCTCCTATAAATTTCACCACTTTGCTTTACTGAAATCTTTCTTCCAATGTTAATTTTATTTGGCCAATGCACAGGAAGAATCAAAGTCTCAAACATATCATAATCTATATATGGGTTAAGTAGCTGCAAATACCAGAAGTTTCTTCTGTACATAACTTTCCTCACTCCCAAATCTTTCTGACAAGATACCAAATTTGGAGATTATGTGCCAAAAATAAAAGTGAGCTTTGTTAAACACGACAACTTGAAGTTTTCCCAATATATTCTGCAGTAAAAGCGTCTGATGTCTTCTCAGCAGCATCTGAGTTTGGGGATTTTACTCTGGGAACATTGTCTGAGTTGCAATAGGACCTATGGAATTTTGGATTTCAACCTGCAGGCTCTTTCTGTGGGATGAATTCAGCCTCATATGGGATTCCATGAGGAGCTCAGGTAAAGCTGGAAGATAAGGAGCAAAGACAAAGCCGAAACATGAAAGACCTCCAAGCCTGTGAGACTAAGCTCAAAGTATTATTGGATTAAATGCAGTTACAAAATTCAGGGTTATCATAAAGGTTTCAAAATAATGTTATCATTCCTAAATCAATTTTGAAAGGTGGCTTTTCATATATGATTAATATAGTTCAGGAGCTTGGGGGTTTTGCCCCTGTTCTGCTGCACTCTTCCACTTCAGAGTAGAAAATAAGTATTAAACAATCACAGAAAACAGTTTTCAAAATATAACATCTATTTTCAGATTTATCTGCTTCATCTATTTTTGTTTCCCTGAATTAATGTAAGAGTGCTCTTTTCTGAGCAGCTCTCAACATGCTTTTATTACCAATATTTGTCAGCTGCTGATTTTTTTCATGCAAACCCAAGTTTATGAATGATGAGGGGAAAGCAGAAGGGGGTAAAACTCAGCAGCACAAGGTACAAACTCAGGCTTGGGAGGTAGTAAAGTTTTCTGATGTGAATATGTGGCATAGAAAACTCGCTGAGAACAACCACCAAGGTGATCAGAGACTGATTTCAAGCTGCCTTGCAGTGACAAAAAGCAAGAACTGAATCTATGAGAATTATTTTGAGCTTTCAAGCAGCTGTAATGACCTCATTTGAAATGCTGAGCAAAGGCTACTAGAGCTGTAAAAAAGTCAGCAAGTAAAACAGGTCTGAAAATAACTACCCAGGTAATTGGGGAACAGAAGGAAATTGGGAACTGAGAGACCTTGTCTTGATTAGCCAAAGTAAAAAGGAATGGAATTGCCACTCCTAGTGTAACTGAGGGAAGGCCCAAGGAGGGAAAACAGCTCCATAAGCTGAAGTGTGAGAGCTGCAGAACTTCCCAGGAGCAAACGCTCCTCACCACCACTGCAGCAGTCAGATTGTGGAACAGTCCCCCGAGGGGGCTGGATTGGCAGGAAGAAGGGAAAATAAAAGGTAAAAACAAGGAAAGAAACCAACCCACCAAACAGTCTCCTCCCATTAACTGCTTCTAAAATGGGGATGCTGATGGCAGCAGCAGGAAATGGGATGTGCTCATCCAAGTCCCTCCAGCTCACATCAGCAAGTGCAGATTGCCAACAGCTCCCAGGAAGCACAACTGAAACCAAGTCCAGGGCAGAGCATCAGACACTCAGCTCCACATTGTCACAATGCTTTCAATGTCATTAATCAGGGACTGGCACTTTTCATTTTTCCCCATGACTGGGCCTATATTTGCAGAGCATTTAAATCTCGCCGGTTTCAATATTTCAGGATGACAGAGGCTGAGCTTGCAGTAGGAAGCTACTGCATGGTTGATTAGTGCTCTGATAAATGATTCCCAAGTCAGCATCCTCCTACCTGCCACACACAACAGCTCTCTCAAAACAACCATTGTGCACATGGGCCACCACATCCCACGGATTCTCTGAGAACAGGCTCGCTTTTGGCAGGGTGAACAGACAAGTAAGAGGTTGAGATCAATGAATGAATTCATGGGGTTTGGATTGTCCAAGGGAGTAGATATGCTTTTGAAGCCACGACTAATTTGGGAAGGTGTGTCCACCTTAGTGGTTACTACCTTCAATATCCCTTTGTTGGCCTTTTTAAGGGTTTGGAGTGTTATTTCCCATAAAATAACATCCCCAGGTCACTTCAGGCACTGACTGCCCTGCCAGGTCCAAGTGAGTGATATCTGATTTGGCTTGGGCCTCAGGTGGAGCTCAGGGAATTAACATGCATCTTTGGGCTTGCTTTCCAAAGGAGCAGAGTGGATTTTCCCCATGAACAACCCTCTTTAATCAATTTTCTCCTGTTATGGACAAGCTTGCAGGCACAGGATGATGCCCTATTAAAGCAGGACACACAGCTTTTGGGCACACAAGGCTTTCCTCTGGCTGATAATGCAGCAGCAAACTTCAAAGAAAAGACAGGTCAGACACAGCTACATCAGCTGATATCAACAGATTACACAAATGACACTGGAAAAATAAGAGAGCAGCCACAAACCCAGTTACAAATTTCTGCTGTAATCCCCCATCTGCTCTAGGGCTGGCTATGAGCACAGGAAACAAGAGTACCTTTTTCTTCCTTCTTTTCTGCTGAAAGATCCTCATCTCATGTTAGCTAATTGAAAGGATGGGACCCATTGGTCCTATAACTGCCATTATTAATTACCATAATAATTACCCTGACTCTGGTGACCACATTTCTCAGTCCTTTATAATGTAAATGGTTTACAATCCCACCATAATAGATTATGGGAAAACCAACACAACTAGCAGTGCTGTGAAATATCCAGGAACAATTTCCATAGCTGCCTAAACCAGTCCTTGAGGGAGGCATCTAATTATTCATGACATTTATCAGGCCTTTGTAATGCTCTGACATCACTGCTCCCTCCCTGATGTACTGGGTTCTGCCCATGCCAACCCATTCCATGTCCTAAGGTAAATCCATGGATCACACTCGCCCCACTGGCTCATGTCCAGAGGGAATCCCACTCCTTTCCACTGCTAAGTGCTTAGGGAGGTGCAGGAATCCCTGCTTGCTCACAGTTGACATTTTTTTAATCTCTTTCTGCAATATGACAGCATGATTTACTCAGCAAACAATAACTGAAGCTTCATTTCTTTGTAGTTATTTCAGAGCACATGATCCAAGTGCCACAGATTAAGATACAACACAGGACACCTCTCTGAAGAATTTATTTCCCCCATTATCAAGCCAGTAAGCTAAACAGAAAGAACAAAGTTAAAAAGCATTTTCTGACCTGATGTCAGACAAATCCTGTTTATTTTCACTGTCCCATTTACAGAACAACTGCAGCTGGCAAGAGCCTCTTGCCATATTTTAGAAGAGCACACTGCTGGAAAGGAGCAGTCTGAGGTGGCCCCTGGGATTCAACCCTCACACCTGGGGGGTGCCAAAGCAGCCACTGGGACTCCCCCTGGGAATCCTTCACTCAGCTCATGCCCAGTCCTGTGTAACAAATGCACATCACAGCACTTATGCACAGAACTGAACCACAGAGGGATGGGAATTGGGAAATTCCCCCCCAAGAGTCATCTGAGAAGCCTTTAGGATACTTGACATTTTTATAAAAAAGTCACTGCAGCTTTGAGATCCCTTATTTACACTGAGACTCCTTAATGCAGCAGCTATTATTTTCTGCTCCTGTATCTATAATTACATGTTGCCTAGTTAATGTTTATTAAAACAAGAATTTACTTCACAAATAGTCAGCTATTTTGGCTACAAAAACAGAGGAGTGAACTAGAGAATGGGATGATGGTGGGGGGATACCAGGCCAGCAATTCTGCTGTCAGCTCCCATCTCCTTTTGCCAACTTTTATCCATGTGACAAGCCTTTACCTGAGCTCAATGTTATATTTACTTTGAAGGAAAAAAACTCATCTTTTAGAAATCTCTTTTAGGAATTCAGAGAGAATTACTTGAGGGCTGGTTTATGAGATGTGTGCTGAGCACCAGAATGCTGCTTCCTTCTCACATTTTTGTCCATCTAATCCCAGCTATGATATTCCGAACTGGAACTGCTTGGCTGACCCAGGCGAGCCGGGTTTGGCTGCAGGCCTTGCTTGGATTAGCTCAGACCCAAAAAGGGTGGAAATGATGAAGGTTAAGGAAAGGATTTAACACAGCTGCTTTAAAAAAAAGAGCAAAATGTGAGGGAATGGCCTCATGCCACAGGAGATGATAAAGCCTTCAGGAAAAGGTTATTCTTTTCTCTACAAAGACAGTATCAGGTGCTGAATCCATTATTTCACCACTGCAGAATTCATCCTGTGCAGGGAAGCTGTGGGACCTGGCAATGGTTTGCTCAGAGCTGACACTGAGCAGGGCTCAGGCTGTGCTGTTTAGGTGAGAGCTTTCACAGAAGGTGAGCCAATGGCACACCCCACCCGTGGCTGGCAGGGCTGAAGGATATCTGCACATCTGCAGAGAAGTTGGTTTCCATGGATACTTCTGCCTCTGACACCTTTGAACCTGTGTTCCAGTTAAGGTCCCTCTTGTGTTTGGCACAGGTTGAACATTTTCATAAAAATAAATCAATATCAGGAGGTATTTGTAGAACTGTTTGCAGTGCTCGGGCCTGAGAAATGAAAGTTCAGAGCAACTATGGCAACAATCCAAACTGCCTCATTTTGCAAAAAATACAAACAAGGAAAAAAATTGCTTGATGGACCAAAGAGGAAAAATGGGGAAGGAGAAAGATGCTTTTAATTTACTGAAATTTACCAGCTGGTTATAACCCATGGAATCATAAAGTAAGGAATCTGGCAAGGCAATACCTGAACAATGTGCAAACATGCAGAAAAACACTGAAATTTTTTAATTAAAAAGGAAACCAAGGGTATAGACTCTAAGTGGAAGGAATAGACAGAGCAATGTTTGCTGTCACATTGACTGATACAATTTTATATCTTTAATAGTGAACTGAAAAAAATCCAATTGGATATTGATGAAACATAGATGATGCCCAACTATAAAACGGGGAAAAAAACTATCAGAATGTAGATTATTTTCCTCAGACAAAGATATGCATTAACTAGAGCTGAGACTACAGAGAAAGTTTAAGACAAAAACATTGCTGGGCAGACCCAGTGCTGAAATACTGACCCAAACCAGAGGTAAATTGAGGCAGGTTACATTTATACCTCACACAGATGCTGGAAACGTAAGGGGGGAACCAGACATCCCACATCCCACACTAAGCACTGCAGTTTGGATCACCTCTGTGTATGTTGGAGATTCCCAAGTGATTTCAATAGCTGGATCTGAACTTGAGGCAGTATTGATTACGAAGATCAAGGGATAAAGAATGCAAAGAATAAACACACAGACTGCTTACAACAGAGGCAAATGAAATAAAGGGAAAAGGGTTTTCTTGGGTCAAGAGGACCACAGAACTTTCAGAAACGGCTGTTAGACAAAAGTAGTAACTTTTACTGGCAGTAAGTAGACAATAAAATAGCTGCATGGAAATTTCAGCAAAGAAGGCTGAAAAGCCAACCCTCAAGAAAAGATTCCTCCATAAAGAGGTGAGTGTTCCTAGTCTTCCATTCAAGGGACATTTCAAGACTCATATCAACCCTTGAGAATTTTAATTTTGCTGTCTGTCTAGTTCAAAGATGCCATTTAAGATTTTTTTTTCTTTTTCTTCTCATGCAATTGACCTTTTGAACATCAAACCTGCCAGAATCAGCTACAAGAGAAATCCACTCCTCAGGCACTGCAAAGAAAAGCACGAACCATCTACAAGTAATTTCAGCTTGCCATTGAAGCTATTCAAAAGGCATCCCAGCTCATTTGGTTTTTAAAAAGAGAAACAATCACCTTTCTTTGTTCAAAAACATTGGGGTTTCTATCAAAACATGGAATATGCAAGACTGAATTATTCTTCCTAGGTGGTAAAATAGAAAGTGTTAACTGCAGCAAGACCTTCAAATCCTCACCCAGCTGGCAGGGTCCTCACAACATGAAGCTTAAACACATGAAAATGCACACAGAATGTGGCTCTGGGAAAGATCTGAGGTTCAGAGTTAAATGGTTCCCCACTCTGAAACCCAAAAAGAAGAAATTTGCAATTTTACCTTATAAACTGAAATACAAGGGACAATTTTTATGGTGGCCATGACTCAAAAGAAGCCAAGCCTTTTTCTTTTTTTAAATAATGCACAGAAGTAGGTAAGAGGCCCCAGGAAATCTGCTTTGGACATAGATCAAATCCAGACCATCTATGCTGAAAGACAAAGTTCAGAGTGTTTGAAAACAGGAAAGTTTAATAGAAACTGTCTTGTGACTTTAACTATTGCTACAAGGCACTCATGAAAATGCTATGGTACATGAAAATACATTAGCCTTAAGTTATTGCTGTATTAAAATATCCCTAAGGTGTAAAAATACAATAATAAAAACATTTAAAAATCAGTGCCTGACGCTTTACATAGTCACTGCCAGCCAGAAAGGTGGGGCTCATGTCTATGTCATTTTAACCTGATACATTTTGAGTTGGTTTTTTGTTTTGTTTTGTTTGGGGTTTTTTTTTTTCCATCTCAATTGCCTGAAATTTATTTATTTTGCTCTGTTATGTTTTGCTTCTCGTTGCCATTTCTGTGCTTTTCCAGGGAATTTAGTCAGAGGAAACACATCAGCTGGGAGCACAGTGAACAAAATTGCCAGAGAGATGATGGATATCCACTGACAAAGCGGAAAAGCAGATTGCTTTTGTTTCTATTCCAACCTAACAGCAGAGAAAACTCCAATTACAATATTCTAAACTGCTAAGGTTATTCTCAATAAATGTGGTCTCCATTTGGATGATTAGCCTGGAAAAAAAAAACAAAAAAACCAGGCTCTTTTTAAAATGGAGTTCATCTACTAATCAGACAACCCAACAAGATGACAGCAATCTAAAATGCAGCCAGTAAAAACAAAGGGACACAGACTCCACCAGCCCTGGGCTATGCTGACATTTTGCTGCAGTTTGATGGTCACAATATTCACATGAACAATGTTCAAAAAGTTTCTCCAATATTCCCCAGAACATAAAGCTCATCATGCCAATTTGAAAATAAAAATACTGTAGCATTTTAATTAAAAGGAATAAAAAAAAAATATATGTTAGCCACTCTCCACTTTTTTTTCTCCAACAAAAATCTATCAAGGAATCCTTAACTAAAAGATGACCTCTTACATCCCACCTCTAACTAGGAAGACTATAGGCTCAGACCTTTTCTTAACAATTTCTTTCTTTGAAGAAGGATCTAAAGTTTTCAAATAAGAAGATTAAAAGACTTTTTACAACAAGCAACCGCATGCCATGAAAAATAGAGGAGAAAATTACCAAAGTGCCTGTTTTGTATATAAAATTCAACATTTCTGATCTTTTCAGACCAAAAGACACTGTTTTAACTAAACAAACCCAAAAATTAATGGGAATTTCAAGGGAAAGGAATGTATCTGCTCTGTGCAGTTAGCAGGGATCTTTACTACTCACTTTACTTATTCCATCTTTCTTTCAGCAACTACCAAATTAGTGCACTGGTCCACGAAGAGCTCTGGAAGATGTACATGCCTCAGATATGGAAGGAATGTGGTGGTGTTGCCCACACAGCCACAGAAAGCAGCTGCAGAGCAATCTCAGACCAAGATTGCTATTTTTATATCCTCAATGGCAAATTTAGTAAGAGACCAACAATGGCAAGATGCCAAAAATGGCCAAGAGCTCATTCCTGACACCCTACAAAACTCCCTGTCTCACAACACAGAGCTCCTGGATTCCACAGTTTGGATGCCAGTTTGGGGACACCCCCACACTTTGGTGTTTCCTTTTCTGCATTTGTGTTTCCATCCCAGTGTCTGTGCTATGGGAGCTCTGTGCTGTTCGAACAGAGACAAAAAGTGAGGGAAGAAAATCAGTCTGGCAAATTTTCAGCTGCTTTATAATTCCAACAAGTTTTGTCTCCTGCAGTACAATGTTATTGACCCGATCTCTTGGCCCATGGAGCAGAGAGCACTTGGATCACATTGCTCACTCTGCTTGCTGATCACTCTCTGCTCTAATTCCCCTGATTATTTAGAGCCCTCATACTCTAAATTCAACACATTTAAACTTAACTTGGCATAAATGGATTACTTCTGTATCACTCCCAGGACAACTGCTGGCAGCCAGGCAAACATCCCTTGTTTATAAAATGCCTCCAAAACTCTGAAGAGAGAGTGGCTAGAGGTGCTTCTACATGGATACAAACAATAAGAGATATTTCCCTACATGGTTACAAACAGCAGAAGCTGGAAATTATGTGTGCACAGCTCTGCCTTCATTCAGACACGACCTAACCCTGGCAAGCTTTGAGGCCCGCTTTCAATTCTGATCCACTTGGAGTCAAGTTCAACCTGAGCAGATTCCTCCTGGGATAAATGTGGCCATACCTCTCTCCTCCAGCAGCAATGCCAGCAGCCTGTAAAGGCAGGGGAGATCCCCCACAGCAATGGGGCCAGGCAATCACCCAGGGCTTCTTGCCATCCTGTGCAGAGGAAGACTCTTCTAATTACCTTTCTAGCTCAGCACCAAAGGAGGACAGGATTCTTTTCTTTTACACTTGCAGGAAACTGGTTTGCAAGCTGCAGAAGTTAAACTTGCATGGCATTTTGAACATTCCTATCATTACTTAATATCTCCCATAAAAGTTACAGGTAGCAGTTCTGCCTTTATACCTGCAAATACAACATTCTTGAAGAAACCTGTCACCCTATTGGCTTTTGTGCTTAGTTTTTCCCTCTGGAAGATGATCACACTTGTCCCAAGATGAAAACAATTGCCAAGCAATTACATTTACAAAGTATATATTCTTTGGTATATACTTTAAAAAGAAGAAGCTGGTATTTTTACTCCTAAAGTCACACATAACCATTTAATCAGAAGTATCCAAATCACTTGAAATGAATAAGTATCACTGAGCTTATTCTGCAGGAGCTCTGTGTTTGAACAGGTGAACTCCTAGAGCAGCAGAGCACTGACAGTGCTGGAAACTGGGCTCTGACACAGGATGAGTAATGGAACTGGGAAGCTCCTGTGAGTGATCCACCTATTAGTGCCACTTGATAGATGAAGTACTTTTCACTTAGAAATCCCTGCATTTTAACTACACTGCAATTACACCACACACCATAATAACATCAGCTCAACTCCAGCTACACAATGAGCAGTTATCACACCTTTCTCACACTTAAATAAGAGGTAATTGCAGTTACATCACCTTTATCACAAAAGGGCTTTTTTTGAGTAATTAATAACTGATTAAAGCATGGCCATGCTGCCTAAATGAGGCATTTTGGTGACAGATGAAGGCTAAGGAGTGTGTCACAAACCTGTGCCATGGCAGTCATGCACATACAAACCACAGGGCACTTCAGAAATGCTTACAAAGCACCACAGAATACTCAACTTCGATATCAGTGAGGATACAGAGATGCAGAGAACACCAGACCTTCTAATAATTCCAGATACAACATAAAATTTTGATAATTTCTAAAATAATTAACAAGATCATCTCCTATATACTTTACATCAGGGTTCTGTGATTTTTTTCCTAAGAAAGTTCCATGCAAATGAGATAAGTAATTCTTGCATACTTTCCTCCCCCAGCAATTTCACTAAATTATATTGTCTATTTTGTTAATAAATGAAATTAAACTGTTTATGAATAGTGAATGTCAATCAAAGTCACCTGGGCTTAGCAGTCTTAGTCCTAACTTCTCCCTAAGTCCTTGGCATAACCACACACAGTGAACCCACATGTACTCACAGTTCCACTGATTCATTACTTGGGCAAAGCTGCATTTATTCTGTACATAAATACATCTCCATTTGATTGATACAAGAGCCATTCAATATCTGGCTAATTTTAATTTCCCTCAGAAGACTAATAAAAGAACAAGCTCAATATCAAGGATAGCAACAATTGAGATGTCCATAGGTAAATAATGGATAATTTTAGCAATACAACAGCCTGCCTGGCTGACCAGGGGAGTTTCAGGATACAAGGAAAGAGGCTGGCTTCTTTTGAGAGCAACTGCTACCCAGCACTAGGGTATAAATAAAACAAGGAACAAATTCACTGATCTCTGCTCAGAGAATTCAGCTGCCTCACACAAAAAGCTGCCTTTCCCCATCAGGACACAAGGACACTGCATGTGGCACATCAGAGTGAACTGCAGGACAGTCTGGTGGTATCACTGAGCGGACAGTGGTGGGAACATGGCATTCCTGGGAATTAAGGCAAAGTGCCCCTAGGAAGAGGCACTCAGTGAAGCACCAGGCATTTCCCTTCTCCAGACCCCTGGTGCCTTATCCAACCTCCCCCAGCCCTGAGGCATGTCCTAACTAGAAAGGGATTGTAGACTCACAAGTCATAATTTATGAGCAGTGTTTCTCTTAGACATGTTGAGATAAATTCAACCTTGTAGTTCTGATTACACCATATTTCCAGACAGGAGGTGGAACACAAAATACCCTTTGAAGCCGAAAAATTCCTTCTCCTGGCTTTTTTTTTTTTTTTTTTTTTNTTTTTGAGATTGTGGAATCTCTATAGCTATCATTATACATCTCTCTGATTTTCAAAAACGTTTCAGCCTTTGGAAAACGTCACCCTTAATTAATTAAGTGCAGTGTCAGAACTGGCTCCTCTTTGGGAAAATGCAGCAGGTACACACAGAGTTATGATCTTCCTTGAATTACCTTCAGAGGAAGTAGAATATGACCCTTTGAGAGAAGCCTTGTGATTGCAGCACCTAGATAATGCTACCTCTTTTCTTCATAAGTGGTGAAAAATCGATGAGCTTGACTAAATGAATTTACTTCAACCTCAGCTCCTGTCAATAGCAAACAAATTATTCCAGCTGGGGCTCTGTTCAGTGAGCTATAGATACAGTGAATAACTCATCAGTAAATGTTGGCTCCAAAGTGAAGCTTCTTAGGTGTCTAAATCACTGTCTCAAACTATGCATATTTAGTTTGTAATGTAACATTTGGGTTGGTTTTCTGGATAGAACATCAACACACCTCCACCCCCGTCATTCCAGTTTTAACACAGGCTTTCCCCTAAGCACGCCCAGCCCATTGCTAGCTGTCCAAAATCCAGGAATGCCTCCCCCTCTGGCAAGTACCTTGTGATTGGAATATGAAGTTCAAGTCCTGTATTCTTAGCCCAGCTCTCTCACTTGTCCTCCTTACAATGCGGTGGCAAGAGGTGATTGATTTATGGTGCCTCTAAACCACACTTCCGGAGATGCAAAAAGAGAGCTTCGAGTCTCCACTTCCTCAGTGTGTCCCTTCCCTTCAGGTCACTACATCAAAGCAGACAATGCTGTTCCCTGCTTTAAGGGAGTGTAATCCAATTGCCCACAGCCAGGAAGACAAATGAGGCGTTAAGAAGCAATAGCTCTGGGCTGTAACTCTCCAACAACGCTGAGCTAAATTGGAGGTAGGTAAGGGAGAGAGGTAAGGCTTTAGACATCCTCTTTTTGATTTTCTTTCAGCTAATGAAAGAATGTTGGTATTTCCCTGCTTCAGACACACCCCATGCCTCTGGATTTAAAACACATTTAGGAGCCTCCTACCAAAATCCATCTGTGTCAAGTCAGTAAAACTCGGTTCCAGCTTGCTGTTGTGACTGAGACACCCTTGGCTGATACAGAAGTGGAGTGCAGATAGCCCAGAGCCCTGCCTGGACACAACTCAGCCCTGGGCTGGGGGCTTTGCTGTCAGCAGCTCATGGGACAGCAACTCAGCCTCAGATTGTTCTGAGCAGCTTTTGGGAACAACAAACAGCAAAGGTTCAGGAGAAAATTCAGAAGTTTATCTTTCCTTCAGTAAACTGGCACAGAGCCATGGAAATCAATGAAACAAATAATAAGCTCATTTACAGCCCCACAGGCTCGGACCTACCATTTGCTGAGCAATATTTGCAAGCTTCTAAGATATCTCAAAGTACAAGAATTCCTCTCCCTCCCAAGAGCTGAGAGATAAATCTCTCCACGCACACATCAATTTACAACACAACACCATCCAACAGGGTGCATTTATGCTGCTGCTTGGCAAGAAACACCAATGCATGCAATGGATGATGCACTGCCAGTGCTGGAGGAACCAGAGTTCAATGATATTGACTTCTGGGCAGTAATGATTTTGTCCAAGGTGTTTAAGGTTAGTCACGTGTGTTAAGTGCCTTGCTGAACCCAAGCATCCATCATTTGAGTGTCTCAGGCTCTCAGATCACCTGATCTTTCCCTGCAAGCAAACCAACCCCTGCACAAACCACCCTGTGCTATTTCTTTCTTATCTAAGTGGTAGAAAAATAAATGGGTTTGTTGCCATTTAATTATTAATATGAAGGAGCTCTTTTCCCCCAGTTCTCTACCAAGTTAAAAATTTTAGCAATGAGGAACTGTTTTAAGATACTGAGATGTAAAATGCAAGCCTAGTAACCCAGACAAAACACAGTCATTAAGTTACAGGGTTTGGCAAATTACACAGCTTTTTTTTTCCAACTCTTTCTGTTCTAGCTGACAAAAGAGTACAATGGAGGGCAGAGGGAAGAGGAGGAGAAACTGTATCCTGGTGTTTTCATCAGGAGAGAATGAAAGGAAAGTCGTGGCACAGCCAGAGAGGGCAGGGTGAGTTCTGTCCATCTCTCCCTAAGGTTGTGGGATGTGGGAATTGCTACCAAAGCACTGAACACTTCTGTTTTCATCCTAACACCAGAAGAGAAATTACTGCTTCAACATTAGCTAGATTGAAATGACATTAAATGTCAGTGTCAGATGTTATTTTTCCCTTGCCAGAAATATGTCCAATTAACATAAAAATCAGACATTTAACATGCAGATGAATTAAATAATTAGCTAGCTAATGCAAATATCATCTTGACACTATTAACTCTGAAGCAACTAGATCCTGGTTTGTACCACAAACTTTCGACCCACACTCTTCCCCTTCAGCCTGGAACTTTCTGACAATTTATATGTAGAAGTATTTATCACAAGTATCTGGCCTGTTTTCCAAATATAAATTCTACCATGATTTGTCTGAAAACCACCTCCTTTTCCTGGGGTCTGTAATCACCACAGAATCCATGACTGAGCATCTCCTGCAGCTCTACAGCCATATAAATCACACCTGCAAATTCGTGACCCCACCGGAATCAGAGAATTTGCAAAGAAGAAACCAAGAAATTCAGCTGGAATTGAAGAAGGTGAGGGAGCTACCAAGAATAAACTCTTCTTGCACTTGAGAAATGGAAATTAGACTTTATTCCAAGAGCAGCTTGCTTTATCCTGCCACGAGAAGCAGCTTCATTGCCAAGGCAGGAGAGGTCTCATCCCATTAAAAGCTGCCCTGGACACCCCTGGACACATCTGTAATTGGGAGTGCTCAGGCCTTGTTTACTGTGAACAAACCCCAGTAGATATTGGCCCCAGAAATTGCTGCCATTCATTTGATAGGTCTATGCTTGGACTCTTGCTGCTGGCAGTCTCTCTCCTAAATAATTAAAGATGAAGAATGGTTCTCTGTTGGCAATTTCTCTAAAAAATGGGATATTTGGAAGCATAGTCCTTGAAAGCATGCTGGCCTTATTACTGGAGAAAAGATGACATTGGAAAGAGTCTGAAGCACAGTAAAATGCTCATCCTTGCTGTAATTTCCTTAAAAAGATACCACCTCAGAATTTTCAAAATTATTTGGGGGCTGCAAGATGATTAAAATGAAATTTTGTTGAAGGAAACACAAATGTGTCCCCAGAAATGAATACAGGATGGGGAATAAGTATTTAGAAATTGAACAGATCTCTTAGGGGGTCTTTTTTTGTTAGGTTTTATCCTGAAGTGGAAAACTTGAACACTGTGCACTAAAGAGCATCCACATTTTGGTAGAAACCTGCCTGGATACTTGTGCCAGTAATTATCACTGTCAGACAGGATAAAGTACTTTATTGAATTTGTCTGCATTTGCTATTCTCTTCGTTGAGGCCATTTTGGCTGTAAATTCTCACACAGTTTCATCCACAAGCCAAATTACTTGGAAATACTTAGGCAAGAGGGGAGCAGCTGCTTCCAGTGAGAAAGCTCACTGAACATAAGATGCTTCTAAATCTTCTTCCAGCTTCCCTCCAAAACTCGACTTTTTCCCCTTATTTGTCTTACACAAATCTTGGGGAACAGGGCAGGCAGCGAACATGGGGAAAAACCTGGACTGGATTTTGCCCAGACACCAGAATGGGGGAATAACCCAGACTGGATTTTACCTAGAAACTGGATTGGGGGAGAATCTAGACTGGATCAGTTGTACAAATTTTGCATGGATCATCAATAGATATCTAGAATGCCATTCCTTTGAAATCTCTATCCAAATTTTTGCTTTGATTTTCTTTTCAGTTTTCAAACAGAAGGGACATTTTTTACCTTTGTGAGCCTGATCTTTCTTTCACTAATGCCAACAGAAAGAAATTAATTTCCATTAATTATCATTGCACATCTGGAACTCTTTCATTTGCTGCAAGAGCAGAGCCACAGGTACTTCTCTTCTTTCTGAAGCCAATGGGAAACCTTGGCCTTTTGTTTCAATGGATTTTCCAAGCCCAGAATGCCCCATTAGTTTTGTAAGATGAGAGGACCAGGAGTTTTAAGGAGACCTTAATATCAAGAATGTGTTTAACATAAGCCAACCCACCCACCCTTTATGTTGTTGTCTCCCTTCTCATCTGCAAAGCACCTTGACTCCACGTATACACGTTCCCAAAAATCCCACAACAAGAAGGTACTTCCATTACTCTCTCATCTGCTGCCTTTCCCATTTTATAAAGCCACAGGATTGTTATGGAGATCCATGCTTAGATTTTTAGCAGCTCCAGATGTGAAGGGGCAGTTTATGACTTCTGGGGGTTGAGCTGTAAAACCCCAATGTGCTGATGACCTTTTTTAACATCCCAGCCCTCCTCCTCAAGGTTTAGGATGAAAGACATCCCTTCACCCATGATGTCCTTCCAAGAGCAGTGATGGAAATCAGCTCTTTGCTGTCTCAGAGACACGAGGCCAAGTCCTCCTGCTAAAAAAGCATCTCCATGGAAACAAGCAGCTGCTCTACCCCTCTGGCGTAAGGCAAGCAGGACTAGGGAATATGACAGTAGTTCTGCTGTTCCTCAGTTAGGAATAAAGACAGCCATGGTTGCGCAATATTATTAAACCATGCACTGTTCTTGTGCCACAGACAGAAATTTAATCTCTGCTTTTGAGGAAGAGGCTGTGGAGACAGTCATGCTCTCAGAACCATCCCTCCCTCCCCCAATAAATTTTGGTTTTTCTTTTTTTCCTAATGATTGCCAGGATGAGCTCAGCTGCTCCAGCCAGACTTCATGTTTGTTCCTGATGGTTCTGGCAGCTCAATGGCAGGCAAGGTTGAATATTAAACACAATTAGCTGCTCCACACAGAAATTAATCCCAGCTATCTTCCATTTAGTGGAAGCCCCTTGCAATTAAAAAGCACTTCTGAATGAAGTGACTTGCAGCCAGGAATAAAAATTTCCCTGATTGTTGTTATCCAGGGACGCATACTCATTCCAGTCCAGAGCTATGTGGACAGAATGTGAACAGCAAGAATGCAAAAACAAGTCACAAAGCTGATCAGAGGAATTCTTACCACCACCATAAAAAAACCCAAGCCCAACCAATACCACCCCAAACCTGGCATTTAATTTTAGAGCAAATGTTTGAAAAGCAAAAACAAAAGTCAAATGCCATTTGGTTAGGGGCAAGCAGGTCACTGCTAGGAGGGCACAGTCTCCTTCAGTCCATGGAAAATTGCATTCAACTTTTCTGTGATTTAAGAAACATTTGAAAATATTTCTAACAAGAGAAAACTAACCAACCATCCTTCAAAAGCTTCAGGTTTCCTTCTCAACAGATTCTGGTATTGCATTGACAAAGTTTCTCCAGAAGACCTGAAGGTTTGAGGGGTTTTCCCTTTGCAGCCTCCCTGCAACCCACCTCAAACCCATATTTTTGGCTGTAAACCACTCTCCATGCAAACACAGATTTACCTCTACCAGCATCTGATAAGATTTAGGAGCTAAATTATGGTTTGATTTTGGCATCTGAGCTGAAGTTGTGGTGAGCTCTTGGCATGATGTGTTTCTGTATCATTTCCGGTACATGGCTGATTGATCCCCTCATGCTCCCATTCATTAACTTCAGCTGAATGATTTTTATGAAGAATACTTGTATGTTGCTCAATCTGCTTCCTGTTTAGAGGAAAACAGCCGCTCTTAAAAACATTTTTAATCAATTCATTTTTTTTCAGAGGCATTCAGATAGCTGCTGTTAAAAAATAAAAACAAAGCTTCTGCTCTCTGTGGAAAGGCAGAAGGGGAGAGAGATTTACAATGAGATTTTGTAAGGAAAAAAGGCAATTAAACCCCGAAAGAGAAGGTTAAAAAATTAGATACTTCAGCAGGGTATTTGATCAGAAGACATATTTCTGTTTGTTTAACATCTAAAGCCAGGTATTGGTTTGCAGACATCTGATAGAGCCCTGGTGAAATAAATGCAGCTGAATCAAAGATACCAGCTGATGATAAAATCCATCACGTCTGCTGCACTCCGAGGGAATATTAAAGTAGATAATGAGCAATATAGATCACTGTGATGGTGCTGCTGCATGTAATCCAACAGCAGAGATCTTGTCCCTTCACATGCCTGAGAGCTGCTGGTGCTAAGCAGAGCTGTCACATCTCCCCTGCCTGAGGTTTGTTAGTGTAGGGGGAAAAAGGAAATGAAAAACCCAAGCAAACCCAAACACCAAACCCATTTTGATGTAAGGTTTAAACGTGCCAGCCTATCAGACAGGCTTGACAGGTGATTAAATGTCATGCTGTTCTGACGGGAGGCACAGGGGAAATGCTTTTCTTCCAGGACCACGGTGTGTATGTTGTGTTGTGCAGCCCTCAGGGAAACAGCTGAGAGAGGAAGGCATTACTCAAAGGGAATGGGCTTATTTGGTTATGAACATGGATCTGCCACAGGACAGAAAAAGCTGGAGGCAGTACAGATTTGGGAGAAAATATGGCATAGTACAGATTATAATGAGTGATATGTAATTCATAATAATTGAAATAAATGCAGGATAAAATACCTTAAGCACTTTAAAAACTCTGTTCTGAGTAACTTTAGAAGGCAAGTGTGTGCATTTTGCTCCCAAAGTGGCTTTCTTCCCACCCCACAGCCATGAGGTGCACATACAGGAGAGCACAGGCCCTTCCAGCAAAGCTCTAATTGCAGCTTCTGCTGGAGCAAGGGGTCCGCTTCCACGGGAGACAGGGAAAGGCAAATCCTGTGGCCCCAAGCTTGGAGAGGATTCATTACCATGCCAAATGGCTGAGGAAGCAAGTCTGCAAAATGGCTTTCACTCCCAATAGCACCTCGTTAGCAGCACAAACTGTCATGATAAAGAATTCAAATGCATTCAAGCCAACCAACCCTCTTTAATGTGCCAGGCATATAGTTTCTTATGTTAAATAATATATTTTCTCCCACACAGCAGCAGAACATCTCACCTACTTTGAGCTTTTATTAAAATCACAGTATTTGAGTAATTCCCATCATATCAAAGAACATTTTTAATATCAGCTGGAGGAAAGGGGTCACTCTCATTGCTGGCAGTTTCCACCATCAAAGTGGATATAATTTGATTCTACATAAACCATGCAGTGCAACTCTTCTGAGAATATAGATCTCCAAACATGACACTAAACACTCAGCAGAATCCACACTAACACTCCAGCGCCATTTGAAGGGAATTATTTGAAGCCATGTACCAACTGCTATCTCTAAACCCACTAGTTTACACACTCTTGTACTTTGAACAGATCAATACCACTCAGCCAAATAATTGTTTTTAAGCTCTTAAACAAGAAATTCCCTCCACTGCAAAGTGTGCTCCCAAATAATGATGGCAGAGAGGATGTTTCAAGATTGTAGCTGCTCTTACTTGATGGGAAATGGGACAAAAGTAAACACCAGAGGCAAACAAACAGCCCAACATGAAACACACTGAAATGCAGGAACATGATTTACACCACAGAAAATCATTCTTAGCCCTCTTTATGAAATATTTAACTCCTCTGGTTTGGAGATTTCAGGGATCTGACAGTTTTTTTATGCAACACATGGAAGTCTGTGCTTGTGCCACATGTAATTGGAAAATGTTGGCAGGGTGGACTCTTGAAACCTGTTGGCTGCAGCCTCAGAGCCCAGGGATGGAAAACAATCCATACAAAGGACTGGCAGTATCAGGTTTGCTCGGCAGGGTTACAGGAAGGTCTTTAGAGAGCCCAGAGCTGTTCTTAGTAACAATGGCACAGGTCTGTGCAAGGCCCAAGACCTCTGCTGTGTTTTGGGACATCTATTAAATCCCAAGGATTGCTCAGCATGGCAGGACTCTCACATTTATAAAGGTACTTGCTCTGCATGCACAAGTCCTGCTGCTGGGTTGTAAGAGATACTGCAGCTCCTGTCAGCAGCACACTGCAGCCTGGGAGCTGGGGATCCTAAAATGGATTGTCACACATGGAAAAACAAAGGCTACATCAATCCACTGGAAAAGGGCAATGCCTGCTAGAAAATAAACCAGTCAAACAGATGAAAATCTGAGCTAATGAATCTGTGCTTGTCTTTCCCAACTGCCACTGCCTTTGGATAAAGCAGCTTTCGCAGCCAGGCCACAGAAGCAGATATTCCCTGAAATTCCCACAACAGCTGGCTTCAGCAGCTTTGATGCAAGAATTTCTCTTGTGATTCATTCCTTCCATCTGATAATAATTTCTGAGGGGAAGCAGAACTATTGGCCTTCCATCAGAGAAAGCCAACATGGCAGTAATGGCTTCAGAAAGAAAGATTATGCAGATCACTGTTTTGCAAGTGTGATTGATGCTGAAGGGCCTGGCCTCCTGCATCTCAGCATTTACCATGGGAACAGCAATTCCAGGGAGCAGAAAGGCTAATTCCAAGGATGCTACCTCTTAATCACTGACTTGTTTTGGGCTGCAGGTAAAGGGCTTCAGTAAAACCCTCTCACTGGTTGGGCACAAAGCAGCTGATGACAACACAATTACAACATCAGGCTGGTTAAGATTTTTCTAACCTGGGAAAGAATGTTAGCCAAGGTTTGGATTTTAAATGAAAAAGAAAGGGAAAAGTACCAAAGATGATAATAGCCAAAAATTATTTTGTGAGGAAGAGCATGGAGATGGCCAAACTTCAGCTGCCAGATACAGCTGGGTCAGAGCACTATCAACACCAGCTAAAAGTTCCAATTTTATCCTCCCTTCACACAGGGATATTCTGAGACCAAGTGCAAGAGGCTCTGTAATTGTTGAGGCTCAAACCCAAGCCCTGCAGAGCAGCATTTTACACTGGGTGAAGCAATTTAAGCCCCCCAGCCTGAGGCGGGGCAGCAGTGGAAATCAGGGTGAGCTGAGAACCCAATTTCCTTTTGGGAAATGTTGGGTTTTGCTCAATGTTGAGCAAAGTCAGAGGTAAGGAAGCAAAGCTTCCTGTAGCCCTTAAATCCCTTGAGTAAGAAATGGGCAACACCAGAGCAGATTCTGACCCAGCACAAATTCAAGGACTTCATTAATTCAGTCCCATAAAGACACTACTCATAACTGTACAAAAAGTTCTTTTTCAGGGAAGAAAATATGTCTATATTAGCATCTCCAAAGTCACAAATAATGTCTCATATTTCTAAGTATATAATTGATGCCTGGATTTATTGTAGAAAGTAAAGGCCACTATTATAATGACTTCACTAAAAGTCATGAAATATTGTGGAAATTAAAAACTGCAGAGTTCTCTGGCACATTTGACTTGGGAATGGGTAATATATTTGCAAGTAAAATCAGTTTAAGGTATTATATAATTGGATGAATAATCAAAAAATGCTCATTAAAGCATCAAAGGATGCTGATATAGCAAAATGCTCTTCTCTGACCTTCAGTGCTTTGCACTGTCCATTTTGACTGTTTTTTGCCGCCTGCCAAACTGAATAAATCCCAATTTTGGAACTAGTGTCCAGCAACCCCCACTTTCAGCCATTTCCACCATCCACTAAAAATGTTCTTTTATCCTTCTAAGAGGTGCCTATGCAGTGGTGGTTCCTTGAGAGCTCACCCAGATTTCACTGCTCCAATAGGTCAGCAAGACAAAAATGAAAACATTTTCTTAACCTCCTAGTGATCAATAGTTACATATGAGGCAATTAATCTTAAAATATTGTTCTAAAAATATTTTTTTCTCCCAGATTATCATGAGACTATCATAGAAAGTTTATCTCCAAGGAACTGAATCTCTGTGGTCAGAGTTAAATGCATCTTTTAGACATGATTCTGTGAGACGACAACCTAAGTAAGCACATGTAACAGCTATTATTCTGTTAGTCATAATTTCAATCAGCAGGCATCAAACATCATTAGATGTGATAGCTTTGGGATTTTGAGATTTTTTTTAATGAAACACAGTCTTAATGGAATACTGCAAGGTGTATTTGTAGTTATGTATCAGCTTGGCATTTGGCTTTCCCTCCAGGGAATACAAAAAGACAATAGATGTGAAGAAAAATGACAAAAAGGAAGCTCTACAATAACTCTCAACAGAAAGGAAAGGACTGGAAAAAACTAGAACCACAGATCTTAACCTACCCAAAGCTACTAGGACTATATTTTAACACCTCTGACTTTTGGGGAGGTTTTTTGTTTTTTTTTTTTTCTTTTTGTAGCTTATTTTTAAAAACAGAAGTAGCTCAAATTTGCAAGTTCTAGGAGGAGGAGGTTCAGATGGTAATGATGAATCATACTGTGGTAAGAGATTGTTTTCTAATAAAGAAATCCCAATTTATTATTAAAAATCCCATTTTATAGGTTTAAAAACTCATATGGTACTTAGCCATACACTACCAACTTCCTTTTGTAGCGTATTATTTTTGATAGGTGTCTTAAAATGGGCTTTTAATACAAAACCATATTAACACTGGTTCTATACCAAAGCTTTAGCTGCTCCAACTTAGATCCCCACAAACCATTAAACACATGTTCTGTTCATTTAAACAACTTCACAAAAGATATTATTAATTTTCCAATGAGCAAAATGATTTCCATATTAAAAATGAATGCAAACAGAAGCCAGTAATGGTCCATTTCATAAGCAAGATACTCAGAGGAAGAAAATATTAATAAGCTCTTGCATACTTTTCCTTGCTATTTACATTTAAACTTGATAAATGTTTTGGGAATATTTAATACACATGGAAGAAGCCATCTGCACCATCATTCCCAGCTAAGCCCAATAAATGCAGCTGCCACCATCAAGTACTTCTGCAGAGCAGAAGATACAAGCCATAGGCAGGTGCTAATGGTTCTTTTTTTTTTTTTTAATAAGATAAGCCACTACAAATTGTGTTTATTGTTACTATACCAGAAAAACTCCTTCACATATGACCCAAGAACAGTAAGAACAGCTTTGTTTTGAGCCACAGTGTTTCCACCCTCGCTCAATTAGGCAAGAGAGACCTTTTCTCCCTCACGTAGCAATCACCTCTTCCCCTCAGTCGTCCATTACCAACATTTGGGGAAAAAAGAAAAACAAAACAAAACAAAAAACAAAAACAAACAAACAAAAAACCCCACCAAAAAAACCACAAAAAAACACAAAAAAAACCAAAACACAAAAACAAAACAACCCTACAAACAAACAGTTTCCCCTTGCATAAGGACCTTCTTTTCCAAGGGTATATCACAAGATAGCAAGTTTTTTCATACATATTGTTCCTAATTTAAATATTGTAACAGCCCAAACTTGCTAACAGATAGCAAAAAACAAAAAAAGGAAAAACCCAAGCACAAAACCCCCACCAAATCCCAGCACTTTCAAATACTCAGAATATTAAATTAAACTTCATAAACCTCATGAAGCATGAACATACACAGCCCTCAAATTCAGAAAAAAAAACCAGATGTCTCCAGTCCAAACCACAGCTCCCTTTTCCCACCCAAGCCGGGTCCCCACACGCCCTCAGGCGCTTACCTGGCTCACGCCCTCAGGCGCTTACCTGGCTCCCGCCCTCACAGGGAAGGAGGTGCCGTCCTCAGCCATAAAGGATGCAGGCACAGGGATACCCCACAGCCACGAGGGAGCCAACCCCAGGAACACCCCCCAAAGGGAGCGGCACTGCCCTGTTCGGCTGCGGGCAGGAAAGCAGCCCCAGGTGCAGGCGGTGCCCCCTCAGCGCTCCCGGGGCTCCGCCACAGCTGAGGGGAGTTACCTGATGGCATGGGCTGCAATCAGCCCCTTGATTGTGTTCACCTGTTCTTAGACGAAGTTTTGTAAAGTCTGCACCACCTCCATAAATTGTGTTTAATCCAGACTATGTAATTTGTTTCCTTTGAAAATGAGGGAGATAATATTCTGTTTTCTATAGCAGATCCTTGTACCAAATGTCAGAAGACTTGCTTGCTTTAGTCCTACTTCCCACTTTGAGTAAAATTAGCTCTAAAAACCTACCCAGTGCTGTATCCCTTTGACACAACAGAGGTTTTTCAAGTGTTACTTGTCTCTCACATCAGTCCGAAAAGATTTACTGAGCTCAGCAAATGCAGGACAAACCCCCTTGTCTGCAGGTGAACCATAGGCTAATGGAGGGATCTGTGAAATCACAGAGTCCTGAAAGGAGACGTCCCTCTGTCCTCTTGGCCATACAGTCAGGGCTGATCAGCCATTTAAATACTCCTGCAATGAATAAAAGGCAGTAATTGCCATGTCTGAGAGCTGCCATCATGTAAGCTGACAGAAATTTCAATTGAAATGAGGAAAAGATCAAGGAACTGCAGTGAGGGTTTTTTTTTCTTTGTACATATATCCCAGATGGACTGGATAGGACTCTGGCAACATGAGACAACTAAGTGTAGTTTTATTAAATTCACATGTAACCAATGCCACATGTGCCATGAGTTAGCCAGGTATATGCATGTGTGAGGGCTGTGTTCACTGCAGTTTATTTTATTTCTCGTAGAATGTCACACAAAATAAAGTCTGCAGGCTTTGGAGGTTTCTTTTGTTGCAAACCCATTGTCTGCATGGTTGTTTCCCTTTTATCCTTCAATACAGCAGGCCCTTTCAGGGTACAGATAATATTTCCCATCCTTACTTTGAAAATGTTTCACTGACCATCCTTAGACCTTGATCTACTCTCCTTAAGTCAATGAGAGTATTTTCTGTCCTTCAGTAGGGCTCAGAACAATGAAGTTTCACCTTAGAGTCTTCACTGAGCCACCCTGCACTGGTTTTCTCTGCCCTCACTTGTGTCAAGTCTTGTGATTGCCACATTTGCAGTGATTTAGGGGAAAACCCACATGAAAAAATTGCTCAGTGAAATCAAGAATGGTAAGGGTTCTGGAAATGTGATACCAAGTGTCATTACTGGAGGTTGTATTGTAGCATTTATTATTCTGTCTTGGGGAAAAGTCCACTCAGTGACTTACCTGTAAAGGGGGATGGTATAGGGAACATGAGAAGCTTCTGTACAAAGGTGTGTAAATATGTATTTGCACAGAACAAAACGAAAATGAAAAATAGGCCTCAAAAGCCAAATGAGTTTAAAAAAATCATTTTCCTGGCCCAGATTTTACTGTGAATAGATCTTTTCAGACCTAAGCAGCGCTAAAGAAAGTAAATGCTTCTCTGAAGCCAGGCTTCAGCTAAAAAAAGGTGTTTCTTTATTTTTCCTTCCCTCACAAGCTCCAACTCCTTTCTGTTGGATCTGCCCTTTTCTTCCTCCATTAAAGAAAAAAAAAATTAAAAAGGAGTGAAGCTGGAGAAGTCTGATAGTTGGGCTCAATTCTAACATTTGTAAAGAGGTTTTTTTTATCAGATTGGCATCCACAAATTGAGAAAACAAACTAGAAATCTAACAATAACAACAACAACAACCACCTTCGTGGTTTTATCTGACAGATTGAAAGAGGCTTGAAAATAGCCTGTCTCTCTAACATCCATTTCCTATGTCAACTCACTTGGAAAACAAAAAATCCTTACACTAAATAAAGCTTATGGAATGTATTCTGAAGTAATCTTCCTATATTTAAAACAGATTTCCTTCTCATGTCATGCTGAAGTGATGTCAAACATGATTTTGACTTGAAGCAGATTAGAGAGCTGGCAGCAGTTTCAATGCTTGCTCTGCCAAACTGGATTTACAGGGAATCAGAAAGTCTCGATGGTGCTGAGAAAACTGAGAAAATCACTCTTGTAGCCCTGATGGCTATTGGCTAGAAAATAATTATAATAGTAATAATAATAGTAGTAATAATAGTAGTAATAATAATAATAGTAGCAGAATGAAAATAAGTGATTCTTTACCTAAAAGCCTAGGATCACTTTCTGCAAGGTAATCAAGGCTGAGCTGGAGAATTCTGCTCCTTCATTTCTATCATTATTGACTATGTGGGATGTGTCACTTCTCCAAACATGTCCACACACTTTGTATAACTTTTGTAACCTATCAATAACTGTGTTGTTTCTTGTTAATAGAGACCAATTTTTGTCAATATACTGCTAATCAATATGCTACAGGAGTTGACTGCAGCTGCAACAATCCCAAACATTTATTAATTCCATCAGAAGAAAGGCTGAGTATAAAAGCTGTAAATTCACTCAAAACACCCACAGGCTTCTAGATTTCATCCAGTTTAATTTTGCATGCAAGGGCTTTACCACAGAACTAAGGATTTATGCACTGGCTACTTTGAATGAATTACTAGCAAAAGTCCAATTCTGCTTAGAAAGTCAATGAAATTCACAGCCACAAAACTGATGCTGTGTTTTTAAACACTCCAAGTATTGCATTTGTTTATCAGACTTTATTGACAGGAACTCTGCACTCAAGCCTAGGGCTGAGATAATTGGTAAGGGTCTATGACAGGATGTTAATTCACTTCTGCAGAGGAGAGGGATCTGTAAGGGTCCCTCATTTTACAAATGTAACCACATGGTACATGTCAGCAGCATTCCTAAAGGGCCACAGCTCTGGAGTGCCACAGGGCTGGATGCACTCTCCATGCTGATTCCTCTTAGCTCTTTCTGATATTCTCTAGAGAGCTACTGAAAGAGAAAAATAGCATTTCAAACACTTTATTGGACAACCCCAGAAGTCTCAGACAGATATCTGTAAGCATGTCTGAGTGAAAGCCCACCTGCAGAGCTGTAAATCACTACCTTTTAAAATTAAGGTGATTTTTTTCTTCATCCTTGGGGCTGCTTAACTTAGACAGTGTTTCTAAAGACAGAGAATTCTGTCCCTGAAGAGCTGTTCTTCCAGCTACAAGTTGGCAATCCAGCCCTGGAGCAAAACATGGAATCTTAAGTGCAAAGACGCCTGAGTGCCTCCTGTCTTTCAGGGGATTCTCCCAGGCAATATATTCATGTGGGATTTAGAGGCTTTAGTGCACAGCTCCTTGAACTTACAAGTAGAGCCACAAAAATCACCCAAGACACTGTTTTTTGTGTCATCTGAGTGCTACTCAGGTTCCTTACACCAAATCATGGCAGTGCTTTTGGCCACCACTCATTTCATGGATTCATTTAGAATAATTTAGGTTGAAAAAGACCCTTAGGATCATCAAATCAAACTGGAATTCACTGACAGGATTTCTTTATGTTAGCTGCCAATATTTCAGTCTGGAGATAGAACTAGTGGGTCATTCTAATGCCAGGCATTCACTGACAGAATGACAATTATCTGGGCTAGGATTTGGGATTCATTCAGAATGCTTTGCCTACCTGCCTGATCAACAGCCCTTTATACTGTTAACATGATGAAATATTAAATGGAAAGCACTAGACTGGAGTTAGCTGCTTACCATGATTCTGGTTGAGAAACACAAGGCGACCTCACAGTTTAAAACCTGACAAAATTTTAGAATTTTAAATTCCCAACTGTTATTTAGCTTCCCTTCAGTGCTTGCTCTGTCCCCTTCAGCTTCCTTGATTAGAGGCATGGACTGGGGTCACATTGTCTTTCCTTGGAAATGGAGAGAGCATCTGATAAATTCTGGCTATGACCCCACTGTATTTCCCTGAAATCCCACTCAGTAGAGACAGTTTCCTGGATATCTCTTTTTCATTGCAGTGTACATCCTTATATATACATGATTTTGTTTATTCATACAGGAATCTTTGCCAGGCTGCTGTGTTATCAACAAGGAAAGGTGACAAACCCCACCAATCCTCTGCAGAAAGGGTCAGTGTCCCTGTGACTCAGAGATTTGTTGGGAGAAATGGTTTAAAACTGAGTAAAGGTAATTGGGCTGAGCACAGGGAAGGGGTGAAAGGGCTCCTCACGTATGTGACTCAACTCCGATTTTAATGCAAACCACCAGAATTGTAACAGCACTTAAAAAAGGTAACGTGTGTTTGGAATGATAGAAAGCCATTTAAAAGAAGCTGGGTAGACTGAACAGGAAGAAATAGATTAATAGATCTCCATGTGAGCATAATTGATTTTGGGCATGTACTCCACAAACCCTTCACCAATGATTTATCTTCATTTGGGGGGTATAACACTGAGTTCAATCAGGTCCTCAGAGAGACATCCATCAAATGCATCATCAGCAAAAAGAACTACTGCCTTCTCTTTCTATTTTATCTTTCCTTTTGCTTTCATATGACTGAAACAAAACAGGAGATCATTTTTCTTCTAAAAATAAATAAATCACTGCTAGTTATTGAAGAAATTCTTAGACAAGTAACCCACTAGTATATATAACAATTGAATTTTCCCTGAACCGTGAATTTTCCCTTTCTCTGGGGGCAACACAGCAAAGAAGAGAGTTTGGAATGACACAAGGCAAAGGCTGCAGTAAGAGGATTCAACAGGCTTTGGAAAAATTTGGGATAAAAAAGAACTAGAGGGGAATCATCAAGAAGCTGCAGCCAGGATTAAAATGACCTTGAACATTCAAATATGACAAAAGAGGATGGAATAAAAACATAACAGTCAGGCATGTTATGTAAAAAGTAAATGTCATGTTACATCCCAATCACTGCCTTTTTAATTTATCTACTTTTTCTTTTTTACTTTTTTAATTGTAAATTCTGAGGAAGAGCAGTACAATTCTTTGAAATCATGTTTAATAAATGCATGGACAGCATCTGTTTCTGGGTGTGTAAGCTCATTGAAACAGGCACCTCATTTATCATATTCCAACCATTATTTTTTTTTTTTTTTTTTGTGACATTAAAATAACACTGAACTCATCAGGGCAGAAAACAAATGGCAATTTTGGGAACATTTCCCCTACTACTTCCGTTGCTTTTCATAATTTTTGGCTAATCAGGTGGGTACAGGGGATACTTGTGATTAACACAGAGTTCAGACATTTGCAGTTCTGTATGTGCCTCTGTACCTTCTTCCTGATGATAATTCAGACACATGGAAAAGCTGAGCTAGGAAGGCATCTTTGGTGATTTTGCAGTCCAAGCTCCCATCAAAGCACAGTCAGAACAGGTTACTTAGGACTGTGACCAGTTGGAAACAAAACAAAAACAAAACCAAACCAAACCAAACAAACAAACAAACAAACAAACAACAAAAAAAACAAAAAAAAAAAAAAAAAAAAAAACCCACAAAAAAAACCCCCCAAAAACA
>WEIU01014082.1:340781-446132 GCA_013389925.1 Aegithalos caudatus
AAAAACCACCAAAAAAAAAAAACAAAAAAACCACCAAACCAAAAAAAAAAACCACCAAAAAAAACCAAAACAAAACAAAACAAAACCCCCTAGCAATCAACAATTGGAATTCCCTAAAAATCAATTTATAGCCACTGCCTCTTGCCTGGACAAGATTTTGCATTCAAAGCAACACAGTGCAGAGAAGGAAAAAAAAAAATATCACTTTTTTTCTCAAGTTCAGAAACCCAGAGCTTCAGGTAGAACTGTCAGTAAGCTCTGAAATCACACTGCCAGTCTCTATGCTTAATCTACAAAAATAATGGAATGTGATTAGTTACAATGAAATGCAATCCCCAAGTAATTGAGACAGATTCAGATTTAATTCATCTTTGCAAAGGAGTTGGAAAACTTGATGGTGAAAAGAGGTAATTTTTCTTTCATAAAACAGCTCCCAGCATGAGAAAGTCCCTTTTTTTCTGTAAAAAAAAATGACCTAAGCTGAAAAGAAATATCCCTCAACAATGGGAAACCTGATCCTGCATGAAAATGTAAGCAGTATAGGAATTAAATCAGTAAAATATCTTCGGCTTCTGAGAGACTGAGAATTGGGACTCATTCTCTGGTATTTTCCTGGAAAGCTTAACAGCACTAGTGAAGGGCAAGGTTTTCCTGAAGTTCTGTTAAAGCATCCTAGGCAAAATAACAGGGTTTAGGCAACTATTCCTATGTTATCTCTCAGATCTGAGAGGGTAAAGTGCTTATTGCTTCTGGCTCAAATGTGTATGGAATAACAAAGGAATGTGTCTGTGGGTGGTACTGAGCACAGGGAAACCTCTGGGGATGGGAATTCCTCCTCTAGCCACTGGCTGTGTTTCTTTCTGGTTCTGGGGCAGATCTCTTGGCAGCTGGTATCCATACTCCACTTCCCTGCATGTTACATATACCGGGCATGAGTTTGGTGCTGCTGGGGCACTGCTCCCCTACATGTTTGGGGGACCTAAAAGCAAAGGTCTGTTTAATCACTAAAATGAATTATTTTGAAAAAAGAAAAAAAAAAGAAAAAGCAGAAATCAATCTAATTTTTAAACCAGAAATATACCCATTTGTGATCATCCAAAGAGTTTGTGGCAGAAACCATGTTCTAGGACATTGATTGGCCAAATGTTTTGTTCTGAGATTATCCATGGAGAATAACTGCATTCAACCTTTAGTCTGCAATTTTTTATGGACCAATACATTTCAAAATTACAATTTCAAAAGGCCAAACACCATTGTCAAAACCTGCAAATAATTAAACTTAAAAACAATACAGATCAACTATTTCTCCAAGGCAGTTGCCATGAACTGATCACTGAACTGTCTTCGGTGTGTGCAGGGATCTCAGCTATACAATGCCCTGTTAATACTCTACAAAGAAGTAGGAAAATGTAGTTTTATTCACTATACAAGATCTATTAAAAATTATGGTCCTTGCCTTCTATTTTATGAATATTTAAAATCTGTAAGTGCATTTTTTATGTTCTCCATCACTGAATACCACAATTCCCTTTGTGTTGAATGTGCTGATTTATTCCCGCTGACACCAATAATAGGTAATAGAAAAGACACCACAGCATTATTAATTACCATGGGTGTTAATTAGATGTTACACATGGGAACAAGACAGATGGCAAGACAAACAGGAGTCAGACAGACAGGTATGGCTGAGTACCTCACATTGTCCTGGAAAGATGGATGATGCCTCTCTAAGTGTGTGAGCTGATAGGGAATGACCTTCGCTGATGGAAAAGACACACTGCAGTAAGAAATATTAATGATGAGACAAGTACCAGAAACTTCAGGTACAGGAGAGATGTAAAACCAAAGGAACAAGCAAATATTTCCTCAGCTCCAGTGGTTGAAATAAATGGAACATCCCAGCTGAGGAAGGGGATGGCATCTGCAGTGAGTGACAGTGATCCCATGCTGAAGGATGGCTGGTGGCTCCCCACAGCTGCTGCTTGCTTTGCTTAATCGTCTCCTGGCAGGAAGAGTGATAACACGCCAAAGGCTTCTCATCCTTCTTTTTTCTCCTCTCTAATTGCTATTTTACTTCTCAAATAATTGACAGAGCTTAGTTAGGCATTTTGTATTCGCCCAGAAGAGCTGTGGGAATGGGGAACAGAACCCAAGCCCTTCCATCCCAACTACTGTAGGATCAAAAGATGGACCCTGTGCTCCTCCCTCCTGCCCATCCCATAACCATGACCCCCATCCCTGGCACTGAAAAGAGAGAGACAAGAAAGAGCAAAGCAAATATTTCCTTTGAACCCCTTCCAGGAAAACACATCTCCTCAATCCAGAGTTTTTAAATGTCACATTCACACAGTTTGGTAGATGAAAGTCAACTGAAGGGGTTGCCCCTTTCTAATGGGAAGGGAGGTATAGTAATGATATCCAGGTGCTGTCCAAGACATCAGAACAAACTGATCCCTAGTTTGTTTCCACAGGTGCCCTGTCCCCCTTCCATGCTCTTTCCCACCCCAAATATGCAGCATCAAGCCCACTGGGTTTGGTAATGGTGTTTACAAGAAATGAGAGTCCTTGGCTTTCTAAGCCTCCCCATATCTATTGCCTGAACTGCCACGTGCAATCCTGCATTTAAAATGGATACAAACAGCTTGTGTCAGGCAGCAGAGAGCTCTGCCAGCTGCAAGAGCTTGTTTTAGTGATCCATTGGGTGGGGAAAGCCCAGGGATAGCCCAGGGATGCTGGGCCCCAGGCTCAGCTCACACTGCAGCTCTGTACCCACCAAGGGGCTGGGATGGGCTTTGGTGTGACAGCAGTTGTAGGGTTCCTGTCCTGGGACAAAAAAAAAAATCTTATGGTGGACTCTGTTATTTCCCAGCTAAGTCTGATGACTGCCTGTCCCTGTCTGTCTGCCCCTCTGTGCTATGTGACAGTTGATGGAACTCAGAAGAAATAACCAATTCCTGCCCAGCTGGAGATGACAGTAAGCACATCCTTGCCCCAGGGGGTTCTCTTATCCCTCTTTAGTGCTTGCAGACAGACAAAATCAATCACAGCTTTTCCTTCACCCCAGGGATATTTCACCAAGCACATCTTCATGTCAAGCCTGGCATGTTGCTTTCATGATTGTTTGGATGAGACAGCATTTATTTGATAGAAACCCAAAGCAGAGCCAGGCTCCCACTTAGAGCACAGTTCACCCACATCTTTATCCTTACAAACATTATAGGCTTGGCAGGGCCAACACGTAATTAAACAGCCAACGTTGGCTGTTATCAGTAAATAAATGCTATTGTTCTCCAGGAACTTTCTTCATATCCTAAAAAAGATCAGGTTTTCCATGTTACATCCAATGATTTGGTCTCAAGGTTTTCTGTGCAATTGATTTCCACTGGGCCAGAAAGCAGCTAATCAGCTAAAGCTCTGCGGTGGGTAACTTGACAGACAGTTAATAGCTTTAAAAATATTTTTTCTATGACCTGCCAAAGTTATTTAGGTTTCCTTCAAGGTTTGTAATACAGCTCTATGCACCAATTTATTTAGATTATTTTCCAGTATACCTTGAAAATCACAGAAAATAGAAATAAATGGATAAAGCATGGAGTGCAAGGATGCGTTGCTCCAGACCATCTCCTTGGCTTCATCTTCACATAAGCATAGAAACAATGAAAAACATCAGCTTAAGCATAATAAATTACTGCATTACTGAATAACAGGAACAACAAACAGTACATGTGCAGTTCAGAGAGAAATCTGGATTTTTCATGGATCTTTTAGAAAGATGTGGTCATTATCAACTCCACAATATTTTAAGATGACTGTTAACATGAAAGGTCTTACAAAAAAATCTCACATTCATCTCTCTGTGTTCATTCTCTGAGTTTTGAGGGAAACCCCACCTCCCACCCAGCACGGAAAGCTGAAGAAGCTTCAGATGGAAATCTCCAGCTGATATATTACAGCTATAAAACTTAGCACATAAATTGTTGCATGGACTCGTACACATTTAGTGCAGCAATCCTGGGATCTCTATGACAACAATCCCAACAGATGCTCTCTGAATCCTGCTGCTGCACAAGGCGCTTACTGTGCTTCTAATGGGAAAACCATTATGCTGATTCCCACATATTATTTTTGGAGTGAGAAATTACTTGTTATGATATTTTACTAAGAATATGGAGAGGGAATATTCTGCACTGAAACACTTAAAATAATCTAAAATTTGAGATATCTGAGTACAGAAACAAATGCAAGAGTTCATGGTGATGTCATGCCCCTTCATTCTCTGCTGTGTTAGATCATTAGGAATTGACTGTTTTGGACCCAGATTAGCTCAAGGAAGCTCAACCTGCAGTTCAAGCTGCATCATGGTCCAAATTAGAATTAGAAAAGAAATCCCCTCCCCTTCCACTCTGGCTGAGGTGCCCACCAGCCATATCCCTATTTGCCCATTTACTTATGATGAGAGATCAGTGGAGAGCTGCTCCAATTTTATTCCATGAGATTGGAAGCAGTCAGAGGTGTCTGTCAGTCCCTCGGTCCCTCTGCAGGGGTAGTGGCCATGTGCACTGCTAAAGTCACAGGCAGAGAGCCCTTTAAACAGCTCAGCCCACAGAACCCATTTTCTTTTATTTTTTCTGCAATAGGAATAGATTGAAAGCAGCCTCCCCTGTTTGCAGCAATGCCTGTTTCCATGGCATCCAGAGCAGCATGATGGCCTTGTTATAACAAAAACTCTAATAAATTTCAACAGATTGCTGGAAATTGCCTGTTTTTCCCCCCTAAATCCAGACAGCCCTCCATTCCTGGAACCACCTCCTATATCATCCAAAACTCTACGGTGAGGTCAAACTCTTCATAGTGATGATAGTTTTTAAACAAGAAATAGAATAGAACATGCATTCCTCAGGAGAAAGAGAAAAGAGAAAAGAAAAGGAAAAAAACTCAAACCTTATCAATTTTTCTTAGTTATCATGGATCTGACAGAACTCTAAATATGTTTGTCTGATGAGTCCTACCTGTGCAGCACCTGTTCACAGGCACTGAAAAGCAACCATGGTCAGGCTTAGAGACAGAACATCTTCTCCCTGGAACTGTGCTCCCCAAAAGCTGATAAGCTGCTGTGCTGCCCTGTGAATTTTTGAAAAGAGATTAATGAACATGGACATTTTACACTCAAATGCACTTTTCATTCCTCTGATATCCTTTTCTGTAAAACCTCATGAATATGTAGCACTGTCTTTTACTTCTTTTTAGGGTCTTCTATCCCAGGTTGAGTGATTTTTAGATTTCTTTGGTTTCTAAGGTGTTGATACTGAGGATCTCTTGATTTTAGGTACAATTATAACTGATTGAACATTGAGGAGCATTTATGATACTGGGAAAAGCAGTGGAAGAGAACTGAAAAGGTAACTGAAAAAAATCTGTACATTTTCCCTCATGCTTTGTTAATTATCCTGTATTACACTGGCCTGGAAAGAAAATCAGATTTCAAAACTGAGGAGAAAACCAAAAGCAGTATTCAAATGACTGTAAGGAAAGAAAAGTAAAGGAAGCAGTACTGACACTGCATTTGAAAGTTCAGCATTATGGAAGATTCTGTGCTAAATTCAGAGTAGCTGCTTGCCAGAGATGTCCTCAATGTTGAGCATTACCAAGTTCTTATGTGAAAGGGCATCAATAAATGTTTGACCTGAGCATTTCTCCACATCCTGTTCTCAGTTCAGTGCCTGTTACTGCATCTGCTCTACTCTCTGTACCCCAGCACCTCACAGAGAGTGACCCAAGACTCAAAATATGTTTTTCCCCAAGGAACCTGCAATTCAGTTAATGACTAATACAAACAATAGATCCTGCAGAACCACAGAACTGCATATTCCTAAACATATCTTCTTGGCACACTGTGAAAACTAAAAAGTTGGAAAGCCTCAACTGATTTTCAAAGAGAAACCACATTTAGATATTAACATTTCTTTATGTACAAATCTTGTCAAAAGTAACTGTCCTATGGGTGATTACAGAGAAAAATATCCAGAAATAAAATCACATGACCTTAACAAAACATCACCTGAAAGGAACAGGAAGGAAAATATGGATAGGGAATAAAGTGAGACCACTGTTCTTTAGGAACAGTAACTTAATCACTCCAGTTACTGACAAATCATTTCACTATGAGAAATAACATACATTAAACCATAGAAGAGTTCCTCAGTGTTTTGGGAGACACTGCTGTAACACGTCTAAATTACTGCTAAGAGGTTAGAACTGCACTTTGGCACCCCAGGCTCTACCATATGGTTTGCATCCTCACTTCTTGAGGAGCTGCACACATGTTCTGCACAGGCACAGGGAGTGTGTTCAAAGAAAACAGCCCCAGCAAGTCTCCATTTCATCCACAAAGGGCTTAATAAAATGACTGAAATTACTCCAGTTTAGCGCATCACTATAAATCATTTTGCAGCCCAAATAGTCTCAGGTTCAGACATTAAGCGGACAATAAAACTGCTTAGGAAGTGTTCTCTCCACTTAAGAAGCACGATGGAATTCACCAAAATTACTTCAGCTTCTGCAGAATCACCAGGAATGTTAATAAACTGAAGTGCTTGAGGAGTCTATTAATTTTGGACAGTGTGATTTATATTCTGATGCTCTTTAGAAAGTTGCTGAGACAAAACTCCTCACTGACTGATTTTCTGCACTGTTCACAGCACTCCGGTAGCTTTCCTTCCACTCCCTACCCTGGACTAGACTTTTCCCCTGGAGATGAGAAGCCCTCTGCATACCCTTACTCAGCTGTGTCCTGCCTGCTGGAGGGGTCCAAGAAAACATGCCAGTGATGGTTGCCAGTCATTTTCCTCCAAATGTATGGAAAACATGACCAAGCAGCTTCATCCAGGCTTTTTCGCTTGGATAGTCCTAGACAGAGTGCTCCCAGGTGTGGGCATCCACATCCTGCCTTCAAGGCATGCAAAAACTGCCACCCTGCTGACTGAACTCCACCTTATGGATTTCTATTTTTCATCTTTCCTGTTTGTTTGACACTCTGAAGGATTGAAACAAGCAAGGGATTAGCATTTGGTTTGTTTTAAAATGCTGCAAAAACTTATTTTGCTGCCATGGCACATGACCCACCCTCCAGGGAGGGACACTGTGCTACTGTCACCATTTTGCCATGACACCTTTATCACTGGCTGAGCAGGACAATATCCAATATCACATCTTCCTCTCAGCACAGCCCTTCCTCATCTCACCGAAAGTATCCCAGCCATCCTGTTGATCTGTGTTGGATAAATGGCAAAAAGCTGCACTGTCTGTCCTGTCCATCAAGTTCCTCTGGTGCCATGGGGGCTTTGGATCAAACCAGAGCCATATAGTTTGTCCTGAAATTATATACATTGGATTTTCATAATGCATCCCTGCAGCAAAGTGTATTAAATACCACTGAGGGAATATTAAACAACTCCAGAAAGAACTGGCATTCTACCTAATTTCTTTGTGTCTCAGGCAGGTAAATTATTAGGAATTTGCTATCGGAGAGTAAAACATTTCAATCTTCCACAAGATAACAGTAATAAGACGTGGCAACAACCATAATTTGTACATTAGGATATATCAAAAGGGTGTGACAGTGGCTTATTTGCCATGGCAGTGTGTGACATTTTGTAAACCTGTGACATGGCTCAGGCTGTGCTGTATTGCAATTGCTACATGTGCTCCTTTCCTCCTTTTCCCCATCCTGATGGGGAAAGCAATTCCTACACCTTCAACTGTAAACCAAAAAAAAACCGAGAGGGAGAGATTATTTGTGTTTGATATGCTCTGCTTCTCACCACTCTATAATTTAATCCAATGGTGCTGCTCCACACAATTGATGTGATTTATTGGACTCTCTAGCAGCTAATGTTTTTATTTTAAAATTGTTATCCTATTGATTAGATTTTTCATATACTTCACATTTACTTGCTTCTATCTCCTCCAAAACACTTTCCACACTTCATTTTGTCCACAGTGCAGTTCTACCTACTTAAATATTGTAACACATAATTTTATACAACATAGAATGAATGCAAGGTTCATGGTCAATTTGAAAGATTAAAAGTAAGATTTAAATTCTCCTGGCTGAAAGTGACTTCTGAAAAAGTTAATTATTCCTCTTTACCTCAGAGTTACCCCTTAAAGCTGTCTGCTAAATCACAAGAGATCTGAAAGGATTTCACTCTTTACTCCTGGCCACAGAATGGCACAGCAGAATTTTAAAAGCTCAAATAGTGGGTGAAACATGAAGAGTTATTGCCACTATTTACAAAGTACTGTGAACAAGTCCTGCTTTCAATTATTCCTGAAGATACTCTACTGACTCTGATCCTCTATTGCCCTGCATAATATATACATTTAAATCTACACAAAGTGGGTTAAAAAGCACTCCTGGTCTGCTCTGCAAACATTTCAGCTTGAAGTGACACCGATAAAGAGACACAAGAGAGACACTTGTTTCTAAAAAAGATGCTTTAGGCTAACAGAAAATATTATCAATAAACCTTCTGTGAATTTGAGGATGGGAAAAATAAGCTGTATTTCTAACATGCCCTGTCAATGCAGCTAGCTACAATTCTCATTGGGTTTAATGGGATGTATTTGGTTTCTGTTGAAAACAGAGTAGAAATGGAACATCAGTTTCACAGAATATGTTTTTAACATCTCTTATCTCAGATATTATCTCACATAATATGATTTCTAGAGCTGTATTTGCCCTGGAAAATCCTAGAGACATGCAGCCTGTGGCTGGGAGAGGTTAAGCACTGGTGCATTGCCTGTACTCACAGAGAGTGAGCAGAGAAGGAAAAACACCTGCACAGGTCCTCAGGGAGCTGCTGCCCTCAGCCCTTGGGCTCCCTGCAGAGCAGGTTCAGGCCTTAGGCAGGCATGAGGAGAAGGATTGATCCTGAGAGCCACCTCTTGGCTGGATAGGCTGCAGCAGGGTGACCATCAGCCTGTTGGGGGCTCAGGGTGGAGAGAAGGGTGGCTGCTGAATGAGGATCACCCAGGGGACTGCTGAGAGTGCCAGCACTGGGCATTGGCTGCAGGGTGCTCTGAGGACACTCCAGTGCCCACAGCTGGTTCCAGTGGCCTGTCTAGCTCCAGAGGTTGTGAGAGCCAGCAGAACTGAGCCCTTTTGGGTGCTTGACCTGTGGGAACCCTCCTATGGTGTCATGTCCTCATGAATGGTAAGAGCCCCCATTCTGTGCAGGAGTGAGAGGACAGTGCTGTGGGATGTGCTGTGAGAATATCTGCTGCTTTATACGTGCTAAAAAAGGCAGGGTTGAATTGATGTTTGACAGCATTCTTACAGGAGAACTTTGGAGGAGGAGGTTTGTGACACGACCTTTGCAGCAGCCCATGGGCTGATTATCTCAGCAGCCCATCAAAGCCTCACCACCACCACTGCCTCCCCCACATCCTTCCCCAGGGCTTTGCTGCCAGTGAGTTCTGCAGTAACTCGAGGTTTTCCACAAGCCACTTGGGGTGACAACCCAGAATCCCTTCTCCTGTCTCTGCTTGTGCCTGGCAGAGCCGCAAAGCCTCGCACACCTTCCCCAGGCACCTCCCTGCTCCTGTGGGGCTGCAGGTGAGGCCACCCAGCACTGCCTGGGCACTGGGACGGACACCTGGGCACCTCCCAGAGCCACAAAGCCACCTGGCAGGAGGAAAGGGGAGCAGCATGGCTGCAGAGGGCTCACATCACTCATCTCTGTGCCCCAACACCCATGTCCATGGCAGAACAAGGGTTCTGGCACCTTGTACAGCATTAGGCAACATGAGAAGATCTCCACCAGGATGAAATGTTTCCATATTACCTAACCAGGTGTGACTTAATAAATAAGTTGGAGCAGTACAGTTATAATGCAATCATGCTGTAACTAATGATTTGTGTCAGTCCTACAGAAAAGGGGCTGCATTGAAAGTAAGTTGCATTCCCAGCACTGCCTGTTCAGCCCTCCTCCTGCACAAAAAAACAGGGACACCTTCTGCCAAGAGAAATGGAATCAAATAGCTCCAGACATCTGTGAGCCTTGTAGTGGAGATTATTTTCCCAGAAATAAGACCATGGATTCCACAAAAAAGTATTATGGCTTTTCATGCAATAGGATACCAACAACACAGCAGGGAAATCACAAATACAGAGATGGGGGAACTGCTTTCAGTAGGGTGTTAAATGGATTTGTTTGGCCTCTTGGTTTTTCTTTGTTAATTCCTTATGAGCTGATTTAAACAAATACTGCTTATTTGACCACTAATTCATGCAAAGATGTTTCTATCTACAGACCACTTGCAAATGATGTACTGCTACTGCTGCCTCACAGTGTAAACAGTCACATAAATTATATATTATGAACTCTATTTCTTGATCAGAAACTCACTGAAAACAAAGATGAAGCACACAGGAAGGGTCACATCTCTTGTGACCAAGCTCCTGACCATGGGGCTCAGTGAGAATTCTCAGTGCAGTTCTGCTCATGTATTCCCAGATTCTTGGTGCAAACAGTTTTGTATCAATACAACTGGCTGGAATGATTTCCATTAACTTCCCAAATGATGAGCTTTTGGAGCATCACTTTCAAATAATATTACAATTGCAAATATAATGTGAAGTTTGTGACTGCAGAATAAATCCCGCTCTATTAAAATAATAAACAAAAGTGACAGGATATTAAACTGGGTTTTTATGGAAACAATTTTCTGTGGTCTCCTGTGCAGGTTCCTCAGCTCAGAGCTTGATTAGACACTGCCATCGAGAGCAACCGAGAGCTAAGAGCTCACCCAGGGAGGAGAGCAAGGAGTCCAATCCAATTTCACCCCAAATTATTTTTGTTTGCTCTTTGTTTATTTGTGTTGTTTTTTCCAACACTGCCAAACTCAAATGACTTTGACACAAAGCTGCCAGAAGGTTTTTAATTTATGAGACCAAAGCAGGAAAACTTAAGCCAGTAAAAAGCCACAAAACCAAAAGGTTAAGTACAACCCATACAACCCAAAAAGGACTGGAACAGTGAACAAGATGATCCTGTGTAGGTGATAAACTACTAGTAGATATAATAATTTAAAAGCTGGTCTCCATAATTCTTCACGTTTTGTCCTGCAGAGATTTTGCAATTGCAAGGAGTACTTGTGAAGTACATTACCCATGGGAATATTCCATGTGTCTCTGTGTGGGGCTGTAAGGCTTTTGTCTCCTGGTGTACACAAATAAACACTTATGTACCAAAGAGATGAGGGCAGCTGGTGAAAGAACAAGGAACAATCTCAGGCTTTACACTGACACATTGTTCAGACCTGTTTTAAAACAGACTTCAAGAAGGAGGGGGGACTTGGTAGCTGCAGTCTCCCTAAACCCTGAACCCAGCCTTTGGAGTTAAGGCAAAACCTGGGAAACTGGGATGCCATAATTGTTCTGCTTGGTGTAATTCATTCATCCTAATAATGCACTTACATTGACGCCAGTCCCTGAGCAGTAATCTCCAGACTCCAACAGTTTCATATGCATAATTCAAGCACATGGTCAAGATGACTGGATATTTTCTGGGGGGAATAATTAGATTCAGGTTCAGTACTCCTCAACTTTGCAACAGACAGAACTAGTTTCTACACATATCAAAACACATAGTAAGTAACAAATTTCAGATTTTGGGGAGGGTGGAGGGTAGCATTTTCATATCAGTATGACAGTAAAGCATTTATACTGCAGCTGATTAGGTTCTTGACTCACCAGTGAATAACTCAAATTTCAAACCTGATATAAAGCATTTTTACTCTTCCTTATCCCTTTCTATCTCTTAATAACTGTAGAAGTTTTCCACTCCTGCTACAGTTGTGATCATCTATCTCTGTATTGCAAGGAAAATCTGTAACTTTTGCATTTTAATATTTTAATAAGCTTTTCATCTGTTGAGTAAAGTTATTGCCTATTTTCAATCATATTAATTCTTCATGTAAGTGCAGCCAGGATTTCTTTTAAAATGTCCAAGAATTAAATCAATTACAGGTCTGGCCTGCTATGAAATTCTTTCAGGATCTGATACAGAGAGCATAGCAAACACTCCAACAAACTCGAAAATTCTTTAAGTGTGTATAAACAACAAACTAAAAACTTGCCGGTTTAGGCTACAGAGGATAGAGACATTGATGGAGAATATCACCAACATGGTATGGTAAAAGTTATCAGCAACCCTACTGAGGGAAGCACAAAGTTAGGAGGATTTCCTTTGCAAGAATAAACAGATGAAAATATCTATTCTATCTGTGTTTAGAGTTCTACCTCCCACTCTGGTGGACATCAGCATTTCCCTCTCACAGAGCCTGTAAACCATAGAAAGTGCAATTTCACCATAATAAGATTTTTTAAATTATGGCAGATTGAGGCAAGAGAAGCAGATTTTCTGAAGGATTTGCTTATGAAAGTCAAAGTAATTTATTTGGAGGTCTGTAAATGTCTGCTCAGACTTCTGGCTGAACCTTGAGAGATTCTTTGATCTCAAGGGAAAGACAGAAGAAGCCAGGGATCTGCATAAGCTGGGGGCTGAAGCAGTGCTGGAGCTTGGGGATGTCAACCACACCCTGCACTCCTGGAAGAGCCCCTGCCACCTCTGTGGGGTCTGGGAGAGCTGGAATACAAACCTCTGCCCTACAAGCTCCACCTGGCCTTGCTGACTCCACCTGTGCCTTGGACTGGGTTTTTGGGTTCAGTTGGTTGTTTTACTTACAAATTGAACTAAATCTCCACAGCAGAGTGGCAGAGGTTTGTCCCTCTGCTCCGAGCCATGCTTCACAGCTCTGCATCATTCTGAGTCAGGAAAAGTAGCAATTCGCTTGAGACTTTCACAGGCATCACACTGACCCAAAGCAATCCCTTTAAAATTCTGTGAGCATTTGCAGCATCCTTATTATTCAGCATTTTTGAGCTGCTAAATCTGGGAACAGCTGTGGATAGATGCTTGGAGGATTAGGCTGTACTTTGCTAATAAGACCTGACTGCAGCATCTCAGGAAACAGTGAAAGTCATTCTATAAATAGTGAAGGTTTCTGTTACAAAATGCTTTTACATATATTAAATCAAGATGCCATAATTAAAGTAACCATTTCAGAGGAACAGATAATAAGGAAAAAGTCATTAATGATCTCTTACCTTGTGTGGCTCTAGGAAAAGAATCTGATTGAGTCAAGCTAAAAATGTTCTGCAATTGAACCAAAATAGTTATATTTTCATTGCTTTAAAATAAATTACTGGTAGAGAAAATGATAAGGAAAACATACAAGTCTATTAGTTATACACACTGCTATAGGTCTTCTAAGGTTTTTCTAAGCATATCACAGTGTTTTTATAATCAAAATCAAAATAGCTGGTTAAGTGAGTGATGCAATTTAAATTACAGAATTAAAATGTTTCAACCATTTTCCTGCAGATTTGGAACAGCTCCTTAAAGCATCTGAAGTGCCAGTGGAGTGCCAGGATTCTCTCCAGTCAGTGATTGTCTGCTGTTTGCAATCAGTCTCCACTTTGTCACTCTGATTCCAATAAAATATTAATGTAATCAGATGAAATTATCGCCCTTCCAGACCCACGTGTGCTTTGGAGTCAGTGCTGTGTTTGCTACTGCTTAAAGCGGGTTCACAGGGCTCCAAGGAAGCAAGAGATGCTGAGAGATCAAAAGGTGACAATTTAAAAATTATACTTGAAGCAGAATTTTATATACATCATGGCATTATAAAGTACAGAGTGACTCTGTCCTAGGACACAGTTCCTGAGATCCCAGAGGCTTCCTGGTGAGGAGGAATATTAGAGATCCCCAGCACACTGTTGCTTTTGTCCAAGCAGGGCTTCAATTGACAGCAATAGAGCTGGAAACCATGAACATCAGAAATCTGTAAAGAAATTAAGTTACCTTAACAGCACAGTGGTGCAATTAGTCACAATTAGTGAAGCTATAAATTGTAAGTGATTAAAAATGAGGCTTAGATAAAGACGGTGAATTTGACTAAAAATGTTTCCATTAGAAAGATTTGACCTTCTTACCCATTAAATCTGAACATTAATCTACAGATGAAAATCAAGTTACAATTGAACAGAGACAATTACATTTCAATTCTAGTTGACAGTAAGCTCAGGTTTCAAATATAATACAGTTATTTTGTGACCTCGGGCACCTCATCTCAAGTCTTTTCCATCTCTAAATGAAGATAATACTTCCCTGCCTTTCTGAAGAGCTTTGAAACCTTGGCTGAATTGTTATTATTTATGTATACAGCCCTGAGAGCATAACTCAACAGGATGGCTGTGTTTGCACATCTGAGCCTGGACAGTATTGTGAGCAAAATATTTACTCTCTCTGCACCCAAATAAATTTTGCCAGAAATATTGCAGCACATGACTACTAACACTTTGCTTGCCTGCTTGTTTTTTCCAAGAGAATCCTAAATTAAGCTCTGGATCTTTCAAAATACATGTGCTTGACTTCTGCCACAGAAATCAATCCACTGAAATCCGTGGGACTGGTCACATGCTCCTGTTCAGGTTTAAGTGCACAGCAGAAGCACAATCACAACTTAAGGGAGAACCAAATATCAAATTCATTTTTAATCCATGCAAAGTCATCCTACACCAACCCCACCCTGAGGCCTTTGTCCTCACATATCCCAGTTTGTCACACTCCCACTGAAGTATTTGGATCAATGTCTGATTAACTTCATTGACAGATGAAATACACAAGCTTTTCATTCACTACAGATTCTGGCTGTCATCTAAAGAATTGCCTGATCTCATCCTCTGGGGTTTTAAAGAGTTCGATAATAAGAAAAGGAATTAGGTGTTGAGTTTTGGCAGGGTTTGATAGATACAAATTAATAGTGATGACATCAGTAAATACGTTGTCTAATTAAAAAGAGAAAAAAAGGAAAGATTGGTAATTAAAGATTGGAAATTTATAAGCATGAAAGAAAGAGCTCCCTTTCAGTCTCTAGCCTGTTATTTAAGTTACTAAATTACCTCCCCTCAAGCTTGGGAGCACTGCCCTGTTTCCAAGGGACAGCTCTACTGGGATTACCCTCTGTGAGTGAGGGAAGGTGATGGAAGTTCAGCAGTGGAGCACAGGGCAGGAGAGCACATCCAGGGTGTCACTGGGCAGTGTGGCAGCACAGCCACGGGATCAGCACATTTGTGGAGCTGCACAAACACCTGGAGGGGCCTCTTGGAGAGGCACATTCTAGATGGTAGGAAGTCCCTCAGCACTTCCTCTCATGCTGGAGATGGTGTGAGCAACAGCTCCAAAAATCTCAGGGAACAAGCTGTGGTGAGATGAAACATGGGGGTTCTTTTCCTTCTGGATTTTCTGCTTGCATAGTTCAGGAGCTGCTTCCCACTCCAGCTGCAGCCATGGTTCACACAAAATCACCATTCCAAGTGCCCTGAGAGGTAAACTGACTCAGCAGGTACCAGCAAGCCAGACTTGCAAAATGTGCTAACTCTCAAGCCCCTGCCTCCCAGAGAAGCCAGGGAGCACAGCCCTAGTGCTGAAGTCCAGAAACACCTCTCTGAGTTGTTGTTCACCAATACCTGCCTGAAGCTGGTGCACGCTCCCTTGTGTTGCAGAGTTCTGTGGTGAGACTTATGCATTATAAGTTTTCACATTTTGGAAGGGTTTTCCTGTCTCCTAAACTGCCTGAAAACCATTCTGAAAACAAGGATGAGAAGGTGTGCCTGCAATATATCCTGCATCACCACTGTTTGCTTGCTGTGACAATAAGGGTTAGCACACAAACATCAGCATCTCTGGGAGTGAGGCATTTTCTCACCTCCTGAGAAGGGGATGGAATATCCCCTCCTCTCATGAAAGTGATTGTTCTTTCATATTCTTATGCCTTCTAGGTCCTGTTTTGTCGCCAGAAGCCAAAAGAAGTTGCAAAAGGAGCCTTCAGAAGTCAAATAAAAGCCAATGTGTACGTGAAGGTCGCACGCACGCTCACCAGGAGCAGCTGTATTTCTGCATTGCAGCTGAAATCAAGATTATAATTCAGGTTTCCTCTGCAAGCCCCCAGGGAGAGCATTGCTCACAGAGATGCAAAATTAAAAGTACAAGTACAATGGATTTCTTGCTCATTGTGTACGAAGGCCACAAACAACATGACTGCACTTGCATCTAATAAATAGAAATGTTTTCATTTAACGATGACTCTGCTGTTACCAAGAACACCTTTAAAGCTTTCAAAATATATTTGGAAGATTTCCTCTTCCGCACTTCTATAAGCAAAAAGCAATGCAGAGCAAGTCAGTAACTCACTGGAGCTCAGAATCGAGCCAACATCATCTCTGGCAGAACCTTCCATCACTTACAAGGAGTGAATGACACACAGCCAAAATTAAAAGTATTACCTAAGAGGAAAATACCTAAAAAGTAGCCCAGGGCTACAGAAAAAGCTATAATTGTGTCAAAACAACACATCTGAAGGGAAATAAAAACATGCAATAGAAGCCCAACTCTAAAAATTGAATTTTTCAGTTTTTTCAGTTTCCTAAAATTCTCTGAAAGCCAGAGGAAAGCTGAGAGTGAGAGGGGGATATGACACACCTCCAGCTTTCAGTCTGAACTGCCTGCAATGTATCTCCTGCTGAATTGACCATGTTTATCTGAAACTGGGATTCTAAGCTCATGACAAAGATCATTTGCATTATTATGAGTCACGTGGAAATTCATCAATCACATTCCAGAGGGCTATATTAAAGTATAAATATGCTTAAAAATGTATATAGGTCAATATTGGAGTTTTTTTGGTTGTGTTTTTTCCATGTGTGTGTGTGTGTGCCAATATGTGAGAAAATACATGGTCTTACTTCAGAAGTATTCAATTTTTTCAGAGCCACAGCACAATGTCCTATATGGCGTCTAACTTTGTTTATCTGGAAGTTATAGCAACATATATAAGACAACATTCAAAGCTTGGTATCTGTGGCCAGATTCCAGTTTTTCATCAGTTAAATGAAGGAATGCAAACTTTGCCAATTTTTTTCCCTGATGTTGTTTGTTCAACAGGAAATAAGAGAAGAGGTAGGGAAAATGGGTACAGAACCACACTCTTTTCCACAGGAAAAAAATATTATTGAATATGCAAGCTGAATTGCATGACTCCAATTATTTGGTACCTAAATCTCATCCATTTTCTTCTGTAGAGTGATTTAATCGAAGAACAGCTCCCCTGGGATCATTCCCAGGCCGTCCAAATTGTCTCTGGGTCACACCAAAGAGCATTTAAGCAGGGTGCTTAAGTTACAGGGGCTGTCATAGGGCAGAACATTGAGAGCCTCATTCTGGCAGCCTGTTGAGATGCCCAAATCTCAAAGTTAAGCCTGTGGCATTAAGCACATTCCAGTCCAGGACAAGCAATGCTGTACAGCCTGAGGCAGCTATAGGGAAACAACCTGAGACTTCTCTTTCTATGAATTTTAAGCACTGTGTATTGGGTTATGGAACAAAAATATGTATTCTATTTCTGTTCAAAGCAGTCGGGGAGATGTTTTTCTTTATCTCTTGTAACTCTGGGGGGAGGAGAGCAGATGCCTTCTGATAAGGGCCCAGCTGTTAAAACCAGGTGAGGCAGTATTTCTTATCTCTTTCACCACCCATCTACCCTGAGAAGATATCTGCTGCTAATGGGCCATGAAGGCTCACCAATGACATGACACAATACATCATCTCATTGTGAGATGCTCCACTCAGTGGGCAGGGAGCCAACCGTTCCTACCAAGACTGAAACATAGGAACATGAGGCATCTGGGTCCACTGGATTCCCAGGGAAAGACTGGACCCCTCTTGCCATCACCAGACCCTTTTTTCTACCAGATCATCTCTACCCCAACAGAATCACATCTGCCACTCCAGGAGGACTTGCTTTGGACTGCTTCCAACACCCTGACCAATAGGGTGTCAGGTTGTATTTCTGACTCTGTCAGGTTTTCTAGGATTTTTGTTTGTTTGCTTGTTTTTTTTGTACTACTACATTTGTATTAATATTCCTAGTAAACTGTTATTCTTATTCCCAAATCTTGCCTGAAAGCCCCTTAATTTCAAAATAATAATAATTTGGAGGGGGTAGGGAGGTTTACATTCTCCATTCCAAGGGAAACTCCAGCTTTCCCTGGTGGATACCTGTCTTCCCAAATCAAGACACACTGGTACTTCCCTACTAGGTCTGTGCACTGTGGACCATGAGAAGCAGAAATATTTAACTTTAAGATATTTAGCAGTGAGCTAGATGGAATACTTCTGCTCTGGGTAAGGCAGACATTTGCTCACAGTTGCTGAGCACAACTGTACTTTCCACCTGTGCAGCAGGTGAATTGCCTGTGAAACCCACTCAGACCAGCTCTCTGAAGCCAAGAAAGAACTTCAAAGTAAGTGATGTGCAAAGGTTGTTTTCTCACCCAAACACCCACTGCCCCTCATGCTCTGTCTCCCTTCTCACATGGCTTTTTTACTGTGTTTCTCCCTTTACCCCAATTATCCCTGCCTCTATCCATGACAAGAGCCTTACTCTTCACAGGCTATTTGAAAACCTATTTCTATTTTAAACAGGATAACAAGTTACCCAAGGTGCACCTTACCTGAGTATAATCCATGTGCTTCCATTTACTAATATATTGCAGCTACTCTCCTGTAGGAAGTAAAGAAAATACCCCACACATCTGCATAACAATGAGGAGTTCCTTCTTACTATTTCAGTCTATTGACTGTTGTCAATAACATTACTGTTAGTCTTTATTTATAACTAACCTCAAATAGCATTAAATTATACCACTAGAGAGCTGACTTCTTAAATAATAGCTATACAAAAGGTCCCAGTTCATCCCTAAAATGCAGGGAGTTAGGAAGATTTAAGAACCAAAATGAGGATAAAAGAATACAGAAACCTGCAATTTGTCAGGAAAAAAAAAGAAAAAAGGCTGGCAGGTGGCACGTGTAAAAATTTTCTAAGGTTTACAATTCAGGGAAAGATATTTCTGGTGTACTTCAAGACATAGCAATGTTATTTGAGATGAATGAAAGTGAAAGATTGTGTTGCTTTCTCTGAAATCGCACTGTTTGTCTAAGGAGTAATACATTTTGTGTTCAAAGACCTCTGTAATGCCCTCCCTCCTCACGTGCAGGCCATCAGAGGTGGGGTGGTTTCTGCAGGTCAGTTGTAAAGTCTCTGACAGCAAAAGAAGACTGGAGCTGAGGTGGAGCTGTGCAGCTGTGCTTTAGACGCTCTCAGCATCCACATTTGGGTGAAACTGGTGTCAGGGCAGGTCCCCTCTGTGAAGCTGCACAGGAAAAGGCAAACTTAGATTTAGGAAACCATTTCTGCAGAATGTTTTATGTTTATGTTTTCTGTTTTGTGTTCCAGCAACATCAGGATTCCCAGGGGATAGCACAGTGGGGCCATATGTTCAGCAATAGAGACATATGTTGGATACTTTATGGACATAAAGTCAGAATTCCTCAGCTGTCCCTCAGGAGAAGGGTTGCAATGGCCCAAGAAATTTATCCTGAAGTGCACTGAAGTTACTCATTTATCACGTCTTTCTCCTGCACCAAAATCACTCAGAAAGAAGCAAAAAACAGCAGTAAATGAAAAGAAACCCTGCTTCTGGAAACTGATTTTAAGCCATGGGCTAATTGCCTTTGCAGGTAAGGAGATGCTGTGTTCAGGCCGTGGATGGAAGGGGATGCCACAAATTATTAAGAGGAGGAAGGAAGACAGAGGGCTCAGTCAGACTCAGAAATGCTCAGACTGCACCAGGTTATTTGTCTGGCCAAAAATAAAACAAAATGAAGCAAAACAAAGCACTAAAATACCCAAGAAGGCAACTCCCCTCTTCAATACAGTGTCAGTGTTTTACCACCACAGCAACCCTGACCTGTTTACCCAGCCCTGCTGTCTGCTGGTATTCCATTACACACAAATAACAATCCACCCAGGGTGCTGAAAATGGCTGCACACAGCTGGAAAATCACTTTTTCTAGCATATTCTTTGTCAATTTTTGCCCCTAATACATATTTGACCTGCTGGTCAGACTCCCCACTGGCCTGGCCTCATCAGGATGAGGAAAAGGAGAGCACTGTCAATCAAGGGCTCCTCTGGCTTGCTCCCTCTGAGTGTTTATTGAAGGAATCACTAAATCTGTCTACAAGTACCTTTTCCCAAGAAATAACTGCCTGCTTGTGGTGCTCGAATAAATAGCTTTTACTGCCTGTGTGCAAGTCCTGGTTTTATGGAGAATCAGGGAGATTGAGGATTAATTACAGCACCCATGGCATATGCTCTGCAAAAATGAAGCCACCCAAAATAAAACCAAGCGAAGCAGAGCTGCTGTGCTCAGGACTTTGCAGTTTCCATCCCAGAAATCCACCAGCCCAGCTGTCTGCACAATGTATGAAAGCACAAAGTATGGGAATCCCATGGATTGGCTGCTGATAATTCCTAGTCTGGATTTGTAGGCACCAGAGGTTTAGATCAGTTTAGGAAAACCACCAGCACATTACGCTGCAAAGAAGTAAGGGCTAAAATTTAAATGGCTCTCTCCAAGTAGACTTGAATAGGATGGATATAGCAAACCAGTAATTTCTCCCTGCATAAACACAAATCTAGTTTTCTGTGTTGGATTTAATTGAAAAAAGTTGTCATATAATCTTTATTACAAGGCTTTATGGAATGACATATTTACCAACACTGCCATGCTGTTAAACTCTGCTCCCCTGAATGCAAAGTGAATTTTACCATTAACTCAGAGTGATCATGATTTCATATTTGGCTCATTTTTTATCCTTAGAGAATCTGGAGCTCACGAAAAAAAGTTCTGATTTTACTCCTCTCCATTCACTGCCAGTTCATTTTATGGCTATAGAAAACTGATCAAAGTCAGGTCATTAATTGCTTTTTTACAAAGCAATGAAAAACCCATTAATTTTGAAATGAAGCCCACACTATGAATGTTCTTGTGGTTTACACTAAAGATTGATCTGGTATCTATTTATTAGTGCAGTTCTATGTAATTTAACTAATGGCTCTTTAGGTCTTCAGACTAATGGTTTCTTCATATGTTTCTGTGCAGCAGCATTTGCCACTAACTTCAGAGAAAATTGGGTTCATGAAATAAATGTTTATCACACTGAAAGAGCAAAGTCAATGAGGAAAATACCCTGCATAATTTAAAGGGCTCCACTAACATGAAAATACATGCTCTATCCAAATAGGTAAATAGATATTATTTCAGAAAAAAATCTTGATTTCTAACATTTTTGGCTGTTAAACAGATCTTTTAAATATTTTGTGTCATGCCTCATTTATCTTTTATTTTTATTTCCAGATAATCTGATATCAGTAAGAGCCCTGGCAGTTGTTTCACCCTCATCCTCCTGGCTGCCCAAGTGGGCAGATGGTAAAAGTGGCAATATTTGCTATATGAAAAAATGTGGCCCTGAAAATATCAACTAAAATACCTTGGTTAACTTAACCAGAATGGTAGGAGTTGATTTCTGATTAATTGCAGTCAAGGTAATAGTATCCAAGTGATGATGGACCACTGTGTGGTGTGGGAACTGAGTGTTGTCACCTCCAGAGACAGTTACTAATTTATAATATTTTAATGACTCATGTTTAGGCATTTCAACTAAAAGCAGCCAGCATATTAAACTTTCAAATGTAGATGCATTTAGGGATGTGAACACTCTTCAATTTCCACTCGGTGTGCACAACAACTTAATAACATCATTACACATAAACACATTGCTGAACATGAGGAGTAAGCTGTGGTACAGCAGAAATTGGATTGCACATTTACCCTAATTATTTGATGAGATAACATTACACCAATTAACTATATTTTTTTTTTCCTTTCCACTGAACTGTGCTTGGAATTGAAACAACTTTGTATTGTTATAGTCTAAGCCTAATTTCAGCCAAGACAAAAAAAGAGTTCCAACATGACTTGGAAAAAGACTCCTTAATGCAAATTTGGGGCTGGGATAACATGAAATTTTTCAGTATCTATGTAAAACAGTCAGGGAAAGCTATTCAGATGCTGAATGGAATTCCAGTTCTTGCCTTCATGCCACCCTTAAGTCCATGGATTATCCTTTATGTGTTCTGTGAGGCAGTGACCCATTCAGTTTTTCATCTATTCTAAGGCCAGAGTCCAAAATAGACATGTTAAGAGATAGGTAACATTTCCATTAATGCTCTAACTCAGCCAGGTTACACTTCCTTGCCATAAAAAATTGTTCTGGTTCCCTGTGGATACTAAAACAATTTGTTTGGAAGCACATAGGAGGGTTGGTACAATCCCAGGTCTAAAAGGAATGCGGCTGCACACGCTCACATGGGTGTGGGAGGCAGGAAAATGGGACAAAATCTGTATTTCTGAGCAATTTGGGACAGGGCAGATCTGAACACTGCCTGGTTTCATGGGGACAGAGAGAGTTCAAAGCTGTTCTGTAGTTTGGCACTGTCCAGATCATCACTAACCAACCTTTTCTTTTTTAATATGCAAACTAAATTTACATGAAAATTGTAGAAAAATCACAATACTATCTTTGATTACCAAGACAGGCTCAAATCCTATCTATAAGCACAAGCAGAACCACTGAAGACTCTATAGTCATTTATTGGCTGCCTGTTATGACCAGTCAAAAACCACAGAAGAGAGAAAGGTATGATTTTAATCTTAGAGACATCTTTATATATTTCTTTAACAGATTTAAATATATTCTCCATTTCCACTGTAACTTCATTTCTTTGGTTTCCTGATTTTTCCTTTCTTTGCTGATAATCTATCATCCCTCCATTGCTGAGTGAAATCCTCAGCTGCCTCAGAGAAATTCCCAACCATAATGCCTTAAACTCAATCAATAAAAGTGAGTTTTACAGAACATTTGGAGTAATGAGGTGCTGATAAAAATTCAGCGATTTCAGTTTCCATGCAAATGGGCTCTAATATGCTGTACTCCAGGTACAATCCTTCTGGCACTAACGAGGAGAGCTGGCCTGAATGCTAAATGGTCACACTGTGCTTTGGGGCAGCTCCTGCCACTTTCCACAGCTGACTGCCACAATTATCCCATACAGCCAAGCACATCTTCTGGAAATTAGGAAAATAGAGATGTTCCCAGCAAAACCAGCCTCTGAGCCCTGGTTACTACAGGGACATGGAGCTGTTGGAACCCAGAAGAGATCACCAAGTTGATCAGAGGGATTGAGCACCTCTTTTGTGAGGAAAGGCTAGGAAAACTGGGATCATTTGGCCTGGACAACAGAAGCTTTGGGGTGATCTAGTTTCCCCTTCAAGTACCTGAAAGGAACTAACAGGAAAGATGGGGCAAGATATTTAAAACAGCTTGAGTGACAGAAAAAGGGAGAATGGGTTCAAATGGAAAGAAAATAGGTTTGGACCAGATTTTAGGAAAATTTTTTTCTTGTGAGGGTGGTGAGGCCCTGGCACAAGCTGCACAGAGAAGGTGTGTCTGCCCCACACCTGGAAGTGTCGAAGGCCAGGTTGGAACTGGATTTTCTTCAAGGTCCCTTCCCACCCAAACTGTTCTGGGATTCTCTGACTCTGCTGCTTACTGTTCAATAAGCTTTGGCAGCAGCAGCAACAAATACAGCCAAGAAATGTCCTTTGGTCCTTACTGCTGTAAGTTATGTATGTCTGCAAACAACAGAGGACAGAGTTTTCTCCCCAGACTGCACTATCCTTTACTCATCATACCTTGGAAATGTAACAGCACAGAAAACCAGTTCCTCTACTTGACTAGACTACAACAGCCCTGCAGAGGAAAATGTCCTGCCCACAGAAACCAGAATCTAATGGTTACTCTCTCCTCTATAAGGGATTGTGGGGAGGTTTTCACAGCCCATATCAATCCCCAGACTAATGCACAACACCAGCTTTTGCTTTGCTGCTTCATTTATAGTTCCAGGATGGCCTTTTCCCTGGCTGCACTGAGGCTGGTATCCAGCAGCCAGACTTCCCCAAACATCTTTAAATATCTGAAGCCCAAACACAGCTCTCTGCCTGCCTTTTGACACAGGAGCGGTGAGAGGCATTAATATTCATTGACAAGAAAAAATAGTTTAACTGGAATAATTATTTTAAAAATGCCTTTATCATAGCAGAATCATCTGTGGATCCTGCTTATCATGGTCATTTACCTTGCATTTAACTTCTCACTAATAAAAAAATAGATTTAATTGATATTTAATGGGAATTCTGGCAATGCTATTTGAAAGCTACTTTTACCCATTGTTTTGCATTTAGAAACACCCTGCTGTCAAACCCTTCAGTTTGATAGTCACTGATGGAACAAATATCTTGAAATTCACTTTTTGTCCCCTGGTTAGATGGGAATGGACACAGGATGATGGCTGTGCACAGCTTGGCTATACTTGCAGGCTTTTGATGTTGTACTTTGGCTCAGATTTTTGATCTTTGATTCCCAGTCCTTTTTGTTTTTTGCCTGACTGTTTGTTAACAGCAGTGCCTGGGACAGTTCCTCTCGCTGGGGGAATCCACCATAATGGAATGCTGCCTCTCCATTAGTGCTCTCCCTCCCTCTATCTGACCCTTTCCCATCTCATGCTACACAGAGCACATTGCCAGAATTTGCCTTCCAAGACCTGAAGTGATTCATTGTAGCATACAAAATGTCATCTATACAGTTACATGTAAAATGGGGAAAATATGCAAGCACAGAGAATTGGCCTTCGAAGAGCTCCACAGAAATAATTTTCTTTTAAAATCACTGGTTTTGTTGCACCCAGGGGAAGCACAGAGGAGTTCCTGCTTCCCATTTCTTATGACGTGTGAGTTCTTCACACTGGGCTGCTGAGTTTCTGCAAAGCACTTGGCAAAGTAACAGATGGAGAAAGGAAAAGGTCTGAGACTTCTGAGGTGAATTTTACACCAAAGACTATCACAGGGTGAATTTTGCCTAGCTGGGTTTTAGACTGAATTTATAATGCCCTGAGAAACAACAGCCTGCTAAGAAGGAACTGTATATATCACATATTCACATTTCTTGGGAAAAGGAAGACATTAAGATAGTTGCTGTTTCCTTCACAATAATTTCCTATTTGGTATTTGGTCAACAGGCAGTATTAGAGATGGGGAAACAAGAAAACAAACAACAAAAACAAACAAACAAACAAACAAACAAACAAACAAAACCCACAGAATTCACTGCCCAGTTTTCCAAAACATTTACAAGGACACAAGTAATCTGTTGTCCTGTTGATTGCAAATGTGAATGATATCATGAAGCTGACTGTCCCCAGAGAAATAAAAAGATGAAGGCTCAGCAGAATATCTGATGGTCTGAGCAAGGTTCAGGACAGCCAGACCCAAAGAATAAGAACAATCTCAATCTACCAACATCTGCAACTGCTGCTGTAAAAGATAAACCAATTCTTTTCCCAAACATGCGAGAAAAGGAAGGCAACCATGAGATGAAAATTTTGCGTGGCACTGCTTCTCTTCAGAGAAAAGCATGAAAAGGGGTGTTAGAGATGCTTCAACACTACCAAGGTAAGGAGCCATCAATGAGTTGCTTCTTCAAGTGTGGGCAAGTGAAATAAGACATTTAAAGGAATCAAGACTAACTTGTAAGCCATTACAGAGAAAAATTTTCAATACTTTTGTTCTTTTAATGTCCCTCAGTGAAAATTCCCCTTTTTCTGTTGTTACTAAGGAAAGACATTCTGACTTGCTTTCAGGGCTTTCAGTGACTGAAGGAGCAAGAGAAGAAGTGCAATGGAAAGGATCACAAAAAGCAGGATCCTGGACTTGGTACCTCAGCCCTTGCCATCAAGGCAGCGCCTGCCAGCACAGTGCTAATCCGTGCGTGAGGCCATGTCCTGGCTGCTGCTCTTTTCCCTGGTGACAAATATCTTTATCCAGACAATTTCACAGCCATCTGTCAACTGGGCCAACACCACCACTCCACATTCCCAGGGAAGCCTTCACCTGGGTATTTCAGGCCAAAGGATAATTGAGATGCCATTCCGAAGACATACCCAAAACAAGCTGGGTTTGAGAGGGGTGAGCCCTTCCGAGGTCAATTCCCCCAAACAGCACTAATGATCTTCTGAATAATGAATCAGGGCAGAGCAGCAGCTGGTGCAGAACCAGGAGTGAGTGGCAACAGTCAGTCTGGCTGCCAAATTAAAACCAACACAAACAAATCAACCAGCACCTGAAAAGGATATGTTCTGCTTACCTGGCCACGCTGATAGAACTTCATTGCAAATGACTGTTTTGATTGCATCTAATAAATGCCTTGTGTAAGATAAATATTTCTCTCTTATTTCACCTTTTAATGGCTGAAATGTCACTATAAGTATCCCAAAAAATCTGAAAAAGCAGTTAGTGTTAGGTTTTTTTAGGTTTTTGTTAATTCTTGTAAAAACCTGATTGTATCACACTAAGAAAATGATGAAACATCCAGTCCAGCTTCTACCAGGTCCCATAGCATCGGTGAGGCAAATATGGACTTGGATAAATCCACCAGGAGAAGGGCTGGGGCAAAATCCTTTCCATTAAATGTCATTTAGCACAGGTCTGCTGCTTAGCAAGTCTTCTCTGGAACAAAGCAAAGCATTTCCACAATTTATTTGCAGGGAAGTTATCCTGAAAGTTAAGCACTGGGAGTGGAGTAGGAGGTGTTTGGTGTTTTTCTTACAGCTTCAATTAGGGAAGACATCTCCAGCCAAGCTTAAACACATTGAAATATTTCTCCAGCCTAAATGGGATTCTGGGATTAATGCCTATTGGGCTGTGTGCTCTCAGTAATACTGGGACTTTAAGCCAGAAAATATGGAAAAGAGCCATGAGCTTAGTGCTGCAGGAGCTCCCAGATCTCTGGTGCTTTGCAGCCATATGCTCTTTGTTCTGCTGCTGTCTGGGCAGAAGAATTACAGGAATTACATGAAAGAGATTCACCTCTGGCACTCAAGGAGATGGTTTTAAAGCCAGCAGAAGGTGTCCCTGTGAGCCCAGTGCCTCTCTTAAGTTCTGAAAAGTCAGGAAAGGTGAGCAAAAAACCCCCTGGTTCTCCTGTGCTGCGTTCAGCCAGAAGCCCAGAGCAGTGCTCAGGCAAGCACTGACCCACAGACCTCAATGAAGGTATTCACACCTTTGCAAACTGAACTTCACAAGAATATGCAGGTAAAAAGTACAATTTCTGACTACAGCCTGAGAGAAAAAAGAAAAAGCCAAAATAAATAAAGATATGATTTTCCTCTTCTTTGGCAGAAGTTTGAAAACCTCAAAACTTTAGATGTGCATTTTCTATTTCCAAATGCAAAAATGTATCTGCATGGTGCAAACCCAACTCTGTTAGCTGAGTAAGAAGTTTCTTTATCTAAGGCAAGGCAAACAGAGTTTCAGTTGTCCATTCATTTATTCAGCTCTTATTCCCTGGGGCTAAACTACACCGTCTCTCTTCTGTGCACAGCCCTGCCTCTCATTTTAGCAATTTGCTTATCATTAGGCCCTGTACTCAGTTTACTGCTGGGATTCTGGAATTTTAGACCTCAGAAGATGTCATCATTCATTATCCTGGGTATCATCCACTCATCCAAAGCCTATCTTTCATCTGCCTACAGGTGAGCCTAATACCACTCCATCACACCTTATCTACCTGAGTCCTATTTCCACTCTCACTGCAGTCAGAAGAGCTGTACCTGTGCTGTAGATAATGCCCTGTTTTCATTTAGAAAAATGAAAAACAGGATGAAGTAGAGGATGGAAATGCAGAGAGAATAACCATAAGGAGTTTGTGCTCTCCCTCAGCATACCCTGGAGATTACAGGTGAGTTTTGAAGCTTAGGGAAATACACGTGGAAGTGTCAAACGTTTGACACTCTTCCCTTTTGGAAGCAAGGTAGGAAGTACATTTGTCATGTGCCATTATGAAAAGTACCTAATTCAACTGCATCGATGGAATGCAAATTGTTTAAGTGGCCAAGGCCTCCCTGGGGTGGCCCTGCAGGGAGCTGATTGCTGAGGTCTCTTACACCAAGTGCCCAGGAGGGCTCTGCCAAGGGGGGTTTACCTCCCTATCTGCTGCTGTGTTGAACTGACTTTTGAGTCAATATAAATTATTCATGGGCCTTTAATCAGTTGTTTCTCCTACTTTGTCCTCTGCTTGATTTTGGTTCCAGCTGCCACATTGCCTGATGTCTCTCCAGTATAAATGATAAACTGATATTCCAGACATATTTGTCATTATTTGACTTCTGCTAAAAAAATTCATACATTTCAGCATTTTAGAATTAATATATCCCAGGGTTAAGTTACAGGAATTACAATAGTTGTTTTATCATCACAAAGAATACTCTGAATTCTTTGTGCTCATTTGGAGTTGTGAAATTATTTTGACTTTTTAAATCCCAAGAGCTATATCCAAGATATAATGAATTGTTCAGTGGCTTCCTTTTGCCTTTTCTTTAGCTTTGCAGTTAGTAATGAATTTCTTTACTAAGTAATGCCCATTAGCTACATGCATAAACTCCTGAAAAGTATCCAAAAGAGAGTACAATCCACTGTTATAATCCTATTGCAGCAGAACTGTTTGGGAGTTTCTTTGTAAAATGCCTTAAAAAATTGTGTGCACAAGAATTTTCTATCAATGGCTGAGAGGCTTTAGGCAAAACAACAATACAAAGTATTCAACTCCTTTTAAAAAAAACAAACCTATAAAATAGTGTGAATTTATCCTACTTATTTAGATTTATTAGGCACAGAATCTAAGCACAAAGGAAGCATTTTCCAGGCAACTACAGAGAGCAGACCCCATTCCTCTTTGAATTTCCCTATCACACAAAGGAGTTCAATGAATGTGGATGGAACTGTGACACCTCTACTATCCAAGGATCTGTCCCCAAAACATTACAACTGAATCCCTGACCCACACAGTTATGCAATTTAACACCCACACTAACAGCTTCTGCTGATTCCAAAGATTAGAAATACCCATAGAAAATACCCGTGGTATCGATTCATCCCTGTGCTGCTCTCTAGTCCCATTACAACTGCTCTGCAATGTTGGAGTGGTTAATTGAGCAGTTACAGAGCGTGGAGTACAGTTAAATGAATAGGAGATGAAGAGATGAGAGAGTCCAGGAGTGCCACAGGGAAACAAAATAGATTAAGAGAGACATGGGGAGCTGCCGTGGTTAAGATTCATAAACCTTCAAATTTAGGCTGAGATGTCAGTTCTGGGGAAAATGTAACCCCCAAAATTAGGGGGTTTTATCCTGATTATTTAACCCCACTGTGACATCCAGTTTAAAATGTCCATCAGCCTAAGACATCCACAGAGAATGTGAGGGGGAAAAGCACCAAGACACAGAGAAATCAATTGTGCAGAACCCCCTTCCTTAAGACACCAAGCTTGGAACTGCCACATGCAGTAAAGCTGAATTTTTGTCTCCCATTGTCCTGGGTTTGCCCAGAGTGCCTGACTGACAGAGAAGAACGGTTTTCAAAGCAGAAGTTGGCTACTGGAAATATCAGGAGAGAAGAACAGAAGAAAGGAGACAAGTACCCAACTTGCAGAGCACTCTCAAGAGAGAAGACTTTGAAGAAATGAGTCATGTCTGGTTTTTGGCAATGAAGACAAATAAGATATTAAAATCAAGCTGGAGACTGCTCCTTTCAGAGGGGCACCTGACCCTGTCAGTTTGCACATGCTCTCACCACATCCCACTGGCTGTCCTGCTGCAGAACTGAATCTGGGGAGGAGCAGAAAGCTGGAAGAAAAGACAACTAAAACTTGGGAACTGCAACAACCACAATGAACAGCTTCAGAAAGCAACTAAAGCAAATGTTTACTTCTGTAAGTAAACCTAAAAGATTAAATGCTCTTGTTTCTTCCTCTGTCAGCCTGCTTTATACATTTGTCATGTAACACCTGACACTTGAGCAACACTGATTTTAGTAACTAGTTCTCTTTATTGATAGCTGTATCGGTCTGGATATGCAAATCATACATCAAAATATTGAAATAGTCCCAGCATTTATTACAACAACACCAAATGCAATGCAATTCTCTCCTGTGCAGCCAGTCAAGCACAGAAGGGAAATGTTCAACAGCAGCCTGAGATAATACGTGACCACAGGCAGTGCTGCCCCCGGAGCTGAACCAGTCAGGTACCAGTGCCTGTTGCTGACACAGGACAGCCTCTGGTCAAGCACTTCTCCCTCTGGGTTTGAGCTCTTCCAGAAGTGCCTCAACAGTCACAGCTGCTTTTAGGAAGAGCAGGCCAGGATTAAGAAATTGGGCCTTCCTTCACCTAGGCTTCCCAGCCAGCCTAGTGTGAGACATAGGCTCCTCACACAGGTCAGGACCCTCACAAACCTCAGGATTTTCTTTTGAAATGAAAGTGTCAGAGAAAGGCTTAGAAAAACTGTGCACTTTGATGATCTCTGATCCTATGGAGAGTTAGACCTTGTATTGAGACCTGCCCCATCCCTCTTCAAGAAGCTTGGCCAACATGCAAGAAGGAATATAAACTTTATTTCTCCATTTATAACACATTCCTTCACCAGAAACTCAAGGAATGAAAGCAAAGTGGAAAAATGTCTCCTGTGCAAACCTCAAAGTGTTTCTATCTGAACAGATGTCCTCCCTTTTCTATCACCAAGCAAACACACTCTGGCATGACTCAACTAATGCACAAACATGATAAAACCTATTGGAAGCAAAACAATTGTGTTTTTCCTTTCTGATATTATTACATCTGCCAGAGAGATGATAATGTTGAATGCAATGCTTTATTAATCAAAGCTGAGGTGGTTGCCTTTCTCAGTCATTAAAATTTCATGTTTGCAGCTGCTGATCACCTAACACTATCTTTCATGTTTTGCATTTTCCTTATATTTGACAATTCATTAGGCATTTGCCTGTGCTATTTCCCCAAGAATGCTATGCAATATTTTTTGAAGTAATACAGATACATAACTATATACATATAAAGTTTCTTGCCTGTGAGTGATCTTGCTTTGATGGACATATTTAATCAAGACATTTTTACAGCCACAGAACTGTGCACCCTAGAATTTCTCACATCACAGATATACTTTTATCACTCAAGTAAACATCCCTAACATGATACATCACAGACTTCAAACTCCACTCAACACAGAGACACCAAGTGGTCAGCAGCATCCTCCTCTCAACTGATTGAACAACCCCCAAACATTCAAAGCCATTATCCAGGCTGCAAGCCAGAATTTTTCCTAATGGGGAAATACTCTGATTTCTTTCACAAAACGAGGTGTATTTTATGTATTGCATTTATAAAAGGGCAGAATTTAAAGGCATCTCAGAAATCCAAGTACAAGTGCTCCAGCACCCAATACAACTCTCAATATATACTGCAGTATTGTAGAATTCTACACATTCACTCTTCAGTGGACATTCCTGTCACTTCCACATCAGACATAGTCTAAAACTTCCCTACAAAACGAGTCTGAATTCTAAGACAAAAACTAAATTCTTTTTGCCTTTTATTACTTATTCTAAATTGATGGGGTTGGGGGAGAAGGTTTTGCAAAGCTGCCACATTTAAATAATGATCACTGAAATCCAATTTATGATAAATTGTACAAGCAAAGGTGATTAGAACGTATGAAAACAAAGAGTTTTGGAACCTGCCTCTTGTGCCAGGTCACCAGTAGCATGGCATCAGCACAGACTCTTTGTCCAGCCCCTGCAGTAGCCAGAGAAGTAAGAGCAGTAATCACCTCCACAACACACAGTTTCTCCCCCAAAATTGCACTGTCTCACTGAGTCCCTGCCTTAAAACTCAAGCAACTGTGCATGTAAGACCAGAGCAGGGTTTGCTCAAAGATTAGAGCATCCTCCAGAATGATGACTTAACTGTGACCTCTAGGAAAAAAAATCTTCCAAGAAAAGCCACAAAACCTGAACACCATTAAATTTACCAAGCATAGCCAATGAACCCATGAGGAAGAACCAGAACAATGGATAAAACTATCAAACATTAATCAAAACTATAAACATTAACTATCAAACATGACAGTCCTTCTTTTACTCTTGTGCCCTACAAAATATTTTACAAAACACTATTATTCCTCCTGAAAACTGACTGTTTCAAATGATGTTCAAGAATAATCCTATTTGTTTTCAGCACCTGAACATGAATAGACCTTCAATTAATCTGCTGTCCATCCAGCTGGGTGAAGGGGTTTCAGCCCCTGTGTTTTAAGGGGAAAATGTGCCTCTGGGTCACCTATGAAGGATTCCACATCCCATTCAACATGGAGCACAACCTACCAGGAATTCCAGAGATTACTCACTGCTGATTTTTCTTTTTGAGAGAATTAACAATTTCTTCTGTGCTCAAACACTGCAATGCAGATTTGGAAGGGATGTCCTGGGTTCAGTGTGATGCTATCATAATGATCTCACCACATCATATTTCTCCTCAGGTCATCACATTAAAAATCACAAGGAACATCTTTAAATGCTGAAACATTTTCTGAATATTAAATAATTTTAATATAATTTGAATTGTTTCTGAGATCTCTATAAATACATTTTTCCTTTAAAAAAAATCCACCTGTTAATATCTGAGTGTTAAAGGCCAGGACTTCACAAGCAATTTAAGCTCTTGAATAACTTGAAAGATTTCTCTATTAAATATTGAAAATTCTTTCCAAAGTATAAAATTACAGACATTCTCAATTAGGATGGTAGAAGTAATACCCTCTCTTCCAAATGATCCTATTTTCCTTGTTCAGATGGTGCAATTTATTATGGAGTGAATAATTCATGAGTACTGTGAGACCTCGGCCAACCCTGCACAAAATCAGCTGTGAACAACACACTGATTGAACTTTCAGCCCCTTTGCCTTCACTTCCCAGCATCCCTGGTTTATTGGCTGGCATGTTGTTCTCAAACCCTAAATCAAAAATTTGCACAAGAACCTGCCTCCACACTGACCCAGCAAAATAAGAATATATTACACAAGCTAAAATCTATTAATGTCACTCCATGCTCTGAACTTTCAAAAGGAATTATAGCTACTATTTCAAATATCTTGAAGGCACAAGAATCATTTTATCATTTGAAATTAGTGAGATAGAGATGTTCACGCTGAGGTTTTGTGCTTCCCCCCCTCCCCCTCAAAACACCTTACGTTACAGAAAAATATTAAATACTTAAAATAATCCCACAAAACCTAATCCTCATACTCTGGTTTCAGGAATTCAGAGTATCTTTTTAACTCCTTAGAAAGTAACAGCTCAAAGATACTGACTTCCCTGCACCTTCATCTTCCTTTTAGTCCAGAAGAGAGACAGGGAAAGGGCAAAAAGGTGCAGAAGAACTCAAGACATTAATCACAATGGCAGCAACAGCCTGAGCTCTACTCCAATCTCACATAAACCTCACATTGCTGACTCCTGACTGGGAGAAACAAGTTAGATATTGATGGAGGAATGGAAAGCATGTGACTAAGGGAATACAGATTCATTTCAGACAGTGGTCTGTGACACGTGAGGGAGCTAATCCATTGCTGCCTCCTTTTCCTAATATTAATATTAATTCCTAAATTTGTCAGTGACTTTGGTAGTATTTTTTCTCTTTTCCACATGCTAGACCTCAACAATGAAAGCTGTAGCCATAGTAACCCTGATGCTGTTATTAGGGAGAACTGTACATCCACTCAGAAAAAAAGAAAGTGGGTTTAAAATGAAACATCAGCACGGAAATGGCAAGGGCAGGGGAAAGGTATTTGAGGTGTATTGCAAAAGCAAATACACTCAAGGACCAATTCTGCATCAGTGCCAATAAAACGAGCACATTATGACATTCTGTGCTGCTGCCTTTTTATTTTTTCTATTTCTTAAGAACTCAGACAGTTATGGCAAAGAGGCCAAAAGGCCAAGAACGTCACCTGTGACATCCTACCCCAGCTGACGTCAATGGTCCATCTCTGGGTGACTTTGTAGGGACAGGAGTTGTCCACAGTTTACCTCTGGGGTGAGTTTCTGAGCAGGATCAAGTTGGCAGGACACTGAAGAAGCATCTACGGCAGTGCAAACTTCCCATCCCTCCATCCTGAGTGTGTCCTGGATGTAGGAGATGCAGCCATGCCACAGTTATGATCCTAAATCCTACCATCCTAAATTTGTTGTAGGAGAATCTTTCAAAATCACCTGGTAATAACAGTGTGGGTGAAGATCACGGCAACACTTCTCTTCCTCCATGGGAACCCTTTGGAAAGCACTGTCTGTGCATTTGGCATTTCAGTGAACTGACTGTGTTTTCTCACCTCATCACTGAGGTTTAACAGCACTAAACCCCAACTACAGAGTGACAGCAGCATTAGGCATTTATTGAACAAGTCTTGCTCTACCCACCTTCCAAACCATCGTGCCCTACAGAGGAGAGGCAGAAGAGATGCCCCATATATGTGAGGGATTCCATTATCCACACAATTTCCCAAAACACCCCTAAACTCAGGTACTTTCTGTGGAAAGCTCTGATTTGGCAGCAAGAGCAGCATCAGTGTCTGGGTGTTCCCACAGGGAAGGGAAGCAGCAACTGGTGAGGGACAGAGGCACAGAGGCATTTTGCAGCTTCTCCAGGGGCACCAGTGATGCCTTTGGGAGATCATCCGTGCCATGGAGAGCCACAACTGAACCTGGTTTGTCAATATCCCATACAGATGGAACTGCTCACGGTTGCCATCCAAATTCAGCATGGCTTTTTAACCAGCAAGCCCAAAATCAAATAGCAAAGCTCAGGGACACCCGCAGTGATTCCCAGCATGGCACTGGCTTCTCCCTGCCTTTATTTTAGAATTCCTGAGAATATATCCTGATTTCTTTTACAGCATTTCTTTTGCATATTCCCTGCTGGAGCAAATTATAGCACTATAAATGCCTCAAAAAGCATTTAATTTAGATTTAATAGGGCAGTAAAAAAATCTATGGGTTCTAAAAGAACACTTAGATCAGTTTAATGAGTACATGGGATAAATCTGGGCTAGAAATATTCCATCAAGACAACACAGTGCCAGGTTTGGAGTTCATTACCTGGGAGATATACTTGCTTACTTTACATTTGTAATTACATTTGCAATAAAAGTTGCAGCCCAACTGAATCTCAAACTCCTGTTTTTCAATGTCATTTAGCAAATGAAAATGCAGAAAACCCAGGAGGGCTTCATCAGCTTGTAGTCATTGTGGACATTTAGTGAAAATCAGCCCCTGAAGCTCCCGCACTTGGCACAGCCGGAATGCTCTCGCTCGCCAGAGTCATTTCCAGGAGTTGCCCTGCTGAGGATGAGCTGTAATCAGCAATCCTACCATGCAAAACCTACCCTGGATCTGTCTCCCCCTACACCTCCCTTTTCCTTTTGTTTTTTACAGCACTATTCCTTTTTAACCAATCTGCAGCAATCACAGCTCTGGATCAACTACTGGCTTTTATTCTGCTTGGAAGTGTCTTCAATCCCCCTTTTTAGATCCTGGGGCTGCTTCTGGGCCTCATCCTGCAGCTCCCTTTGTGCAGGGGGGCAGCCAAACCTTCTCTCTCCTTTGCAAGAGCTGAGCAAAGAAGGGCAGTGACAAAAAATATTCTGAAGTCTCACAGCCTCAATCCCTCCAGGAAAGAGAATGGGTGGAGCAGCACAGAATGATGGGAGTAGTGTCAGACAAGCCTTTCCTTCTCTCAAGTGAGGCAGCAATGGGCCCTCTCTCAAGACTGCACTTGAAAATTCTTGTTTTAAACTGTGCTTGCTGACACAGCTAATAAATGCATTAAGGACCTTATTAGGGAAGATGGATTTTGAAATGTATACCTTTGCCATGTGGTTACTTTGCCTATGAAGTTCAATTAGCAGTACCTACTTCAGAGAGACCATTGAAGGTGCATTTATAATTAATTTATGTCTTGCATTTTAAGGTACTCAGAGGAAAGGCATCCTAGGGGCACAGTATTACTATTACTAGCATGTTTCTGCACTGGCTTGTAAATAGCTGTCCTACTTCTCTTTACTTTTCCTTCATTTTCAATGAAATTATCATAGTTTGGAAGAAAACAAATGTTAATTGTATGAAACCTTTGGATAGAAAATGCTTAAATAAGCTTGGAAATTAGATTTTCTTTCATAATTGAGCATGTTTATTTCAGGCAATAGCACATGTAAGCCAGAAGAAAATGGGAATGTAAAAATATATAGGATGTCTGCCACATAATAGTTCCTTGCAAGAAGAGGAACAATAAATATTTAATAGAAATGCAAATATAAAGCCATCTGAGGAGCAACTTTTGCCATAATTTCACAGGGAGAGACCAAGTGGAGCTGGGTTAACACCCTGAATCTCCTCCAAGGAGCTGGGCCTTCAGCAATTCATGCCCCTTACCTGGAAAGGATTTGAGCTGATTTATGTTTCAGAAAACTTTAGCAGTCTGCATCCATCAGTCCAACACAGGAGATGTAGTTACTGCCTGTTGCTCCAGCCAGTGCTGCCTGAAAAGCTCTCCTCTCATGGGAAACCCAACACAATGGTTCCTGCTTCCAGCTCCAGGAATTCTCCCCTTGGTCATCTGGGTGCTGGCAGGTGGTGGCACCCGCAGGAAGCAGAACCTGGCACAGTGGCACCAGCAGGGACAGAACATTGGGTTGGTGCCTCAGACTCTGGCAGCAGCTCTGGAGAAGCTGTGTCCAACAGCAGATGTAAGGACCTCAAGGCTATGATAAGGTGTTTTCTTATCTTGTGGATGTCTTTTGATACATGTGATCCAAATGGATGGGTTCTCTGTAATAATTAGATATTGCAACCTACTTAACTGATCCTATCACCAAGCACCTAACAGGAAGCATAAATCATTTTACTCCTTGCTTTCTTAGTAAAACAAACCCTCTTTTTCTTGTTTAGATCCATAGAGAATCCTCAGTTAGAGAAATTTGCATGGAGCATGGAGCACTGATAAGGATTTCTTCTGGAACACCCCATCTTCCTGTGTTACAGCAGCACCTTTCTTTTAGAAATTAAGATTAATAGGCTGTAATTTGAGCCATCAGCCTGTGGTCATTTGCTCAGAATACAGATTAAAGTAGAAAAAATTACTTAAACACACCTGGCTGGGAGGACTGGATTGTTGGGGTTCCAACTGCTTGGCTGAACCACTGTTGTGAGGAGCAAAGGTGGGAAGGGCTCATCCTCATCCACAAAGTTACTACAGGGTGAACTCAGCAGGTTTCTTTGTTTTCTCCTGGAAAAAAAAAAAAATCAGAAGTGGAATTATAACTTAAATATTTGTGGAACCATATCTCTGCCAAAGCACTGCACCTCAGAATAGGTGTTGAAGTCCAAGACATTTATATTTGTTGAGCATCTACCCAAACTCCTTCATTATTTGAAATAAGGTAGCTATGAGGATAAGAAATTTGTATCTGGACCTGATGTTGCTTCCTCTATTTGTCCTCAGTTCTCCCATGTGCGATGGAGAGAGGAAGTGCCCAAACTTGTAAATGGAGTGATCTCACCAGACAGACGCGCTTGAGAGTGACACTGCCACACCCAAACTGCTGTCACCTTGTGACATTTCACAGCAGGCACAGAATTTCCCCCAGTTTCCACCACAAACAGAGTGGCTTTTGTAGTGCAACTATTTTATTTTCTCTGAAAAGTAACACAATTGACAAAAGTATTTTTGTGTATGGCCTTGAAAAGCAAAGGTGACTTCTGCCACCGTCAGCTCTACAAACTGACTCTGACACCCAAAAGCAAAGCTGGGATATTTCTGGCTCTTGTATCTCTGATAGCAACAAAAACACAGCTTCTTAAACTCTGCTGGAAAAACATGGAGAACTTGGGCCTCAGGAGACTGGTGCCCTTGGACATCCTCTGCTAGGAGAGTGTGCCTGGCCATCTGCAGAGGGAGCAGGGTTTTTCCAAGGAGGAATTCAGGCTCTGTGAAACCAGGTGGATAAGGCCTTGAGCAACTTGCATTAGTGGGAGGTGTCTCTGCCCATGGCAGGGGCAGGTGGGACTGCATGATCTTTAAGGGCCATTCCAACTCCTTCTCACTCGGTGATTCTCTATCCCTTATTTTTGGTACTACCTCCTTTCCCACAGGCAGCTCCTCATGGGCGTTCCTGGGGAATTCACTGCTATTTTCCTCATGTTCAGGACTCACTGAAGGTTTGATACACACAACATTGCCTCCTTCCCTTTATCATATTTTCAAGAAACCTGTTTCAGTTTTGGTCCCCAGCTGTCTTGCAGTGCAGGACCACAGCATGGTCCCATTTTCCTGTGTTTGTATGATTTTCCCTTTGAGCACATTCCTGGTGGAAGCCAGGGTAGGAATTCACATCTGTTTACAAAAGCTCTGAACAGCAGTAAAGGACCAACCCCTCTACATTAGGGACAAAACACATTTGAGCCCTTCTGTAGCTGGTGAGATTCTTCTCTGCCTGACACTAAAAGAGTTGGTGAAATTCACGATACAAGGCAAAAATGACATCCTGCTACTTTTCTCCTTCTCTGTTCTACTTCTGTAGAGTAGCCCCAGGGAATGTCTCCCCTCTTTAAAAGCTGGAAGAAAGCTCAGGTACCAGTTGTAAATTTCTGCAGTGCAAAGGTACTCCAAGCCCCCTCTTTTCCTTCCTGGGTATGCCATAGCCTGGACACAGTGGTGGGACAGCAGCCAATAGAACAATTCCAGGCATTTCTGCCAGCAGCAGTGTCTTTACACCTCTGGAAAAGTGCAAAGAAATAATAGTGCCACCAGAGTTATATCTGCATTCAGCTTCCACTGTTAACACCCTGCTTTGATAGCACAATGGTGCATCTTAATGGCCTCTCACCAAAGGGTTGTATTTGGATCTTTTTCTTGTTCACTGCTCAATAAATAATAATATTTTTCTTCGTGGACTTAAATTCAAATATTCTATCCAAGGCACATACCTATAAATAGTTTCCCTATAGGCCAACTCCTCTTTTGAGAAGGATTTGGTAACAAGTGGATGGGACCGGCTGATTCCCAGCCAATTATTTATTCAGAGAAAGTTCTCCTGCTTGTGAGCAGACTGCAAAGTCCTCAGGTCTGCTTCTCACTCAGAATTATTCATGGCTTTTCTCAGTGACAGATAGTTGTTCTGCAAAAATGTGCATTTCAGAATTTTTCACCCAAAGAAAGCTCAGTCACTCAGGGATCTGGGAACATGACAATCCATACGAGAACTACAACGCTGTGCTGCACTTTGGACACTGACAATGCAACACTGTCCTGGAAAAAGAGCTAAAGATGCTCAGACTCTAGGAAAATGTTGGGGTTTGTACTCTTTACCTAGACAGCTTTGTCCTATATTTCTGTAAGGGGAATGTCAGCAGGATTGTTCCAAGAGCCAGAGTTTTTAGATGTCGATAGTCCCAGTACCCCAAGCAGCAGATATCGGATACATTTTTGGCTGTGGAGAGGGATGAACTATGAAGAAGAAAACTGAATTTCTTCTCCAAAGACAACCTCTGACCAAAGAACTGTTGCTTGTATCAGATGTCATCTCATTAACCATGAACAGTCATTACATTGTTCTTCTCCTTAAAAAGGTACTGCAAGATCCCTATCCCAGTAAAGTCTGTGAATCTGTCCTACAGTCCCTCCAGGTAATGATATTTTTCTTTCTCAAAAGGGGACCATAAACACTATCATATACGTCTTATGGTACCTCTTATACAAATTTATCCTGCGTATTTTCATTTCTCAGCAATAAACACTTGGAGTTTAATTTTATAAACTGCTATTTTATCAAGCAAATTATGTATATTTACCCAGACATAATTTGCCAGTCCCTTTGTTCACTGACAGCATCCAATTATCCTCTGAACTCCTTCACAGAGCACTTCATTTCTCACTTTGGCAATTCCTACTGTATTTCAGCGAACCTTTGTGCCCGAGCTGTCTAGGATCTGTTAATAGCTCTGGCCTTTAAGAGCTGCAGGCCCACTGACAATTCCCACCACCTGTGTCCAATCCCTGTGGCACCAGGGCCTTCCTGCCCAGCTAGGGGCTCTTCTTCACCTGGCTTCTGCTGCATCCCCACCCTTCCTAACTCAAGATTGTTTCTCGTTCTCTTATTATTATTCTGCCCCTCATGTAAGGTCTGATTCAGTTGTGCTTATTGGTGCCTGGTGCCCTCTGCAAACCTTTACATTTTCCTTCCTACTGGGCTACAGTAACACATTCCCTGTAACCATGTGTTAACATTCAGTCTATTTTTATTTTGCAGGAATGCTAGCACTGACTCAGAATTGCTCTTGCTTCAGCACCAGGGGAGGAGGGAAGCAGAGGATGATTTTGCAATTAGTGATGCCCAGCTCTGCTCCTCCTCAGGAGCTGACCAGCTGCTGCAGCAGCAGGCCAATGCTCAACATTTGGAAAACCTCCCTCGATTTTCTTCACTATCCTTTCAAGTATAACTGGACACAGAATGATTTCCAAACAACTTCATTGTGTTAACCTTGAATAAACAAGTAATATTTCAGATTGTGATTAATATTTTGAGGGGAAAAAAACACCCCAACCCCCTAAAAAAATCAACAGAAACTCCCTACCAACTACTTGGATTAGGATAGGGAAGATTTCATTCATGTGAGGCCCCAGTATGTTGTGAAGTTGTCCTTAATAAATGGACATATAAATGGACAAATGGACAAATAATAATAAATAACTTCAGCTTTAAGTACGAATTCACCTTTTAAACTACTCGTCGAGTGTTGTGAGTCCGTTTTGGACAGGCCTCTCTGAGCCCCCCCAAAAAGCACCTGTTTCACTCCGGCTGCGATGATGTAAGGCAAGATCCATATGTTAAATGCGAGGGTGTCCTCTAGTGGTGGCAGAGCTGGATCCTTTCCATGGGACACAGGCAATCCACGGGGAAAGGATCCAGGAAGGCTGATCCCTGTATATTCAGTGCCACCCTAAATGCAGGCATTTGCTTTTTATGCAAGGTTTTGCTCTCTTCTTGCACCTTTTATTTTCTTTTATTTCTTACTTGCTTCCTTACCTCCTGTGGGATTTCTTACTCACTCCATAACATCCATACAGAAATAGCAACTACAACTTTCCCTAAAGACAGTGGTGGGTTTAGGAGTTAGTGAAGTGATTCGAAAACATCAGAAGTCAAAGTGGAATAATTTCATTTTGAATTCTGATGCTACTTTTACCAGAAATCTGCACTTTAATTCTCACCAGTGCAAAGTAATTAATTCATAGTGTTCAGTACCAAACTACAAACCCTGCAGCTTTCTGTCCTTTCCTCCAATTCAGCTACAGGTCAGCAGTGCAACACTGGGGGGTCAGGACACAGAAAATGCCACTCTCAATCTCCTGAGCAGCATTTTTTAGAAGGCCTGAGCCCTCCCAAAACTAATTTCACACGGCAGGTGGCACTAGGTTGTTCCACTCATTAATTTTTGTTGATGATTAAATTATTATTTTTAATATAATTAGTTAAGCTTCAGTAGCATGGGTTTGATTCTGTTCTCAAATGATTTACCTTGTGAAAACCTTGCAGCCATTCTCATGAAGATTGATGGCCCTGTTTGTGTGTCTGTATAGGAATATAAAAGGATTGTCAGTTGCTCTTTTTGTGCTCTGCCATCCTGTGGATTTGTTGGCATTTAATCAAAAGGAAAAGATTTCTTTCTATATGTTTCTACAAAATAGCAAGAGGTGGTACACAGTAATTACAGACAAGAGACTGAGCAGAGCAAAAGGAAGGAGAAATCCATCCCTGTTCTTTCCCCTGTTCTGCTTTTTCCTTCCACGGAGAGTTAAAGGAAAATCTGATGTGGTTTCTTTGTGGCAATAAAGACCAGAAATCCTGCACACAAATCAAGATGCAAATGTGCTCATCAGTGTTGCTGTGCTGCCAGGGAAGGAAAGTGCTGGAGTTCCTGGGAGAGCAAGGACATCCCCAAGGGTGCTCTGGCAGGTCATGCCAGAGGTCACATTCAGGGTGCCCACATACCCTCAAGCAAACACAAACCACAGCACCTGGAAATTTTTGTTTGGTCTGAAAATGTCCTGGGAACCACGAGAGTTTGGGAAATTTTCCATCCTGACAGTTCCTTCCCTGAAGTATAATGTTCTTGCTGCCAATCTACAGTCTACAGAAAACACATTTGTTTTAACCTAAGGCTGTTTTTCAAACCCCTGGATGACTTCAGGTCACCTGAATGAACTCTAAGCTTTTGTGTGAAGTTTCATTTTTCTTGCTACAAACAAACTGATGGAAAATACAAAGATGGGTAGAGCAGGCACAGAAATTGATGGACGCAGCCATTGTGTGATGAAAGCTCAGTGATGTGGGAACAAGACTGTGAGGAAACAAGTTTGAATGATGTGTTTGGGTGTCAGCCTCCAGCAGGTTACAAAGTCCAGCAGTAAATGTGATCCCTTTCACTTCTGACAGTTTGGGGAAAACAAAGGTCAGAAGTCACCTGCTGTTTTGGATACTAGAATAGCTGCAAGTGGAACATCAGATATTAATGATATTGGTGTTTTCACCTGATTCAAGACTTCCACCTCTGCTAAGGAAGCATCTGCTGGTGTCACGAGTGTAACTGAGGTTATTGATCCACGACTCAGTGGCGAACAGTGGGAGCTTCTCAGGCTCAGAGGATTTTGGGAGTGAATGGCTCCAGCCCCATACTTTTCTCCCAGAGGATCTGCCAGGGCTGACACAAGCAGAGAACTGCCCAACTGCACTGCCTGATTTGAGCTGACTTTCCAATACTGGCACATTTCCATCTCTGACTTAAACCCTCCAGGCACAATAATGTCCCCATGCCAGCACATCTCACTCACCCCATCTACGTGCTCATCCTTCCCTTCTGATTATTTCCAGGTTCCCTGGGACTGTTTCCAATGGAGATAATTGTTAGTATTACACGCTCATCCTGAAAGTATATTGTTCTTCCTAATATTCTCAGTCCTTAAAACACAAGGTATTTAAAAGAGAAGAAACACAGTTTGATGTCTGTATTCTTCTACTTCAGGACTTTTGTAGAAAACCTCTTATTTCCAGTCTCTCATAACAATGTGCAGTGGGTAAAATGCAGAATACTTTTTTAATATAACAGTAATAAATATTTTAGTGGTAACGCCTTATTGTAGGACTTAGTCATGCTAAAAAAATTGAGTTACCTCAGTTATATGACTTCAGGTAGAGTCATAACATAAATACTTTTGATAGCCAGGTTTTACGGTGCAAGGCAAGAAAATGTTCTATATAAACAGAGATACAAAAATTATTTATTACTGTCACTGGCCAATGTTACATGAACCTTTCTGCATTCTTCGTACCACCGAAGAACAAGCACAGATCTCCTTTGCCTCTTACCAAGTGATCTCACACGGTAGTCATGCTGAATTATGAGCTTAAACAGGCATCAATCACTGCGGAATTCCACAACTCATTAGCTTAAAGGTGAGTAAAATGCTTTTTAAAGAAAAATGTGAGAGGGCAGGGGGGACAGAGAACAAGTGAGAAATGTGATGTTATGTAATTAACATCAAATGTGCTCATACATATCTTGTTATACCTCAACATCAGCAAGACTGGTAGAACCATCCTCTTAAAAAAAATTTAAAATGTTTATACTTAGTAATTCCCATTCATTAATGCTAAGTAACTTGAAACAGTTCCCAGTACCCAGCACAGTGTTGTTGGCAAAGCAGCTTCCAGTGCTGTGAAAATGTTCTATTTCTGTAACGCAATTTAATCGGTAATAATTCACTTCTTATTCACTGAAAGGCCATAATCACCAGAAATACTCTTGGTATTCATAGAGGAGCAGCGTGTGTAATTCCATCAGAAATGCACTGCACTCCAGGATTCAGGATAGTATAGCTAAAGGCTTCCAAAAATCTGTCCCATTACACTCCAATGTCTGTCTTCCAGAGCTTTCTGACTCATCTATACTTATCTAGTTTAAGGAAAAGCTTGATGGAATATTTTTATTATTAAATGACTAAAAGTTCTATTTTTCAGCATAACACCATCCACCAATATAGTTATTTCTCTCTTGTTAGGTCAAATGTTCAACTTAATTTGGGAAATTCTCTGGGAAAATCTGAATTCCGTCAGCCAGTGGCAGGCACAGAGGCTCAGAGAAAACAGCTGCGCTTTAACAAAAATCAAGGCATTTTGCAAGCATTCGACTGCGGTTTTATGCTTAATTTTGTTGTAGCAATCCAGTTTCATTTAAAAAATGCAAGTGGAGATGTTTTGGGATGCAAAAGAAACTTGGACCAAAACAGCAAAAAAAAAAAACAGAAAGAGAAATGAACACCTTCTTGTCTCAAAGCAAGTTTCCAAAGGGCTCCTTCCATCTGCTATTTGCTTTCTTTTTGCTAAATCCCCCTGGCCTCTGCTCACTTGAGCACTGCTGAAGTTTTCAGCTAAAGACCTATCGAGCTTCACCCTTAAACAAGGCCTTCACCAGTCACCTACGAAAAATTCATATTTTTGACAAACATAATTTTGGTCTCACTTCACCAACAAAAGAGAATGTCTCTACAGGAAGAGCAATATTAACAACTAATCTTCGTTAAAGCTCTTCACTGAGAAACACAATGGAAAACTTGCATCTGAACCTGCAATTGGTCACTGCCAATTATTTTTTTCCCCCCAAAAAAATCTTCTCATTTCATTAATGATAAAGCTGCCCTCATTTTATGTCATCTCCTATTTTCAGGTTGGGGGCAGCACAGCAAAGCCCACAGCTCTCACCCAGCACCCCCAATAAAGCCCAAGGAGAATTTTGCACAGTGCCAGGATGGCTCTGAGATGATTGCTGGGATGCACAGGGTGTCACACAAAGCCCAGCAGAGCAGGGGCCCTGGGAACTCATTGGCACAGGAAAAACCAAGGAATGCAGGAACCTCTGCTGCCATTCAGCAGTCTGCACATTCCTTGGGGCTGGGCAGAGCTGTCTCCCCTTGCACACTGTTACAGTTGAGTCTGTCAGAGCCTCCCTCTCACCTTGTTTCTCTCCATTTTTGGAACTAAGCATTTCTTTCAAACACAGCCACCAGCACCTCCCTTGTTATGTGACAGCTCTGTGATAAATCTGCCATGAGGCTGACATGAAGGCATGAAAGATTTTGCAACTCCCTAACCCATCTAAGAGGTTTCAGCTTCATTTTTTCACCTCTAAGGAAAATGCCTGAATGGCATCTGCATGAGAAAAAGGGAAAGAGAATTCCACTTCACCCTGTAAAAACCAAACACACCATCCTTGGAATCTATGAAGAGCAGGGAATATGTGTGTAAAACTTGCTAAGCCAGTGATCAGGACATTCTCCTACTAGGAGGATTTATGTGTCTTTTATAGAAAGCCATGACTGGATAAAATAAACTAGTCCCTGGAGATGGCACTGAAAAGTCAGTGTTTCCTGCCAGATGGCACAGCACAAACACAGGGCCTGTGGGAGCTCCTCCAGCAGAGCTCTATGCCCCCAGGACACCCGGAATACCAGGGAAGAGCACAGGAGCACAGCAGGAGCTTCTGTCCTTGGCAGCACTTGGGCTGATCACCAAAGAGCCTCTGCCTCCAGCACAAACACTTCTTGATGCAAAACCAATTGCTACATGTACCCCTCAACCTTTAGAGAGACCAAGATACAGATCTGATTCTGGTTTTATTTTTATAGGCCAGCACAAAATGAAGTGTGAGGAAGCTGATAAATGCACTGGTGCCATGGTTACCGGTGACATTAGATCCCTGGCTGAGCAAACTGCTGCAGGAATGATTTCTGTATAAACAGAATTACTCAATTATGTCAGCTGTGTGTCTATAAAACGTGATGCAATTGGATTTCACAGATGCAGGAGATGGTTGGTGTTTGCTCTGCTTGCATGGAGACACCTCAATGAACTCTTTTGCTCTGCTCAGCAGTGACACTGCTTCCACTCTGACCACACCAGCTCTGACTCCCAAGAAATGGACTGGCTGAAATTGTGGCTCTGCCAGATCATTCCAAGTAAAACAAAATGTGGCAAACGGAGTTTAATTTTTCTCTCTCATGGAGAATACACAATTTACCTGGCATTACATGGTAGAGGCAAAACAAAGCTCTAAAATTCTGGAAACCTGAATCATTCTTGTCTCTTGAATTGCAAGTGTAGCATGATACTGGTTGCAGTCAGCCTGGTCTAACCATGAGCCAAAGGCAGAGCAGGCTGCTGGGGCTGCTCCAGCTGAGCTGTGACTACATCCAAGGATGGAGATTTCACAGCTGCTCTGGGCCCCTGTTCCATGTTTTCCCAAGCTCACTGAAGCATGATTCCATGGGGTACATTTGTAAGATGAAGTAAAGCCTCATCATCTTGTTTTGCATCTGTTTTTGCTACTGCAAAATGGAAATAGTATTATAATCATCTTTTTAGAGTGGTCAGACCTGTTGATGAGAAGTATGACAATTGTAATTTCCACTTACAAATTCAAACTGAAGTCTGAGAACAGCAACAAGTTTAAATGCAAGCATGCAAAAGCTGTTTTTTGTGTTTTTTTTTTTTTTTTTTTTTTTTTTTTTTTTTTTTTTTTTTTTTTTGTTTTTTTTGTTTTGTTTTGTTTTGTTTTGTTTTGTTTTGTTTTGTTTTGTTTTTTCCCAGAAGTATAGGGGAAAGGAATTTATTATGTTCCCAGATTTGATGCTCAGACCTGTGCTGCCTATAGCTTCTGCTCAAAGAGAAGAGACATCATTTGGACTTTGGGAGTTTTCACCTCTGACATGATCCCTGGAAAGAGAATTCCAGAGCTGGCAATAGAAAGATAGCCCTCTAATGGCATAGAGGTTTCACTCACCAAACAGAGAAATGATCACTGGGGTAACAGCTGAGAGACAAAATTATTGATGATATTTGATAATGCAGCAACAAAATAGATCCTCTTGGATTCCAAGGTGGAGGCAAGATCCTGCCATGAGTCAAGCACTTATTCTTGTCTTGGATGATATGAAGTGAGACTGCAAACTAGTCACAGGTACTTGACCACTAAACTGCTCCATAAAGCTTTGACTTTAGGCATGGATACAACAGAGCAGCTCAACTTGCAACAGCAGCACAAAGTGCTGAGACCTGACTCTGGCTCTCAGCAAAGGTCAACAGGACAAGCTGTGCCCTTGGAAAATACTGTCCTGAAAGGAAAATCTCATCTTCTGCATGCTTGTGTTAAAGCTACACAACTCACACACATCTGGGAATGTCTGGGGCTCCCCTTCCTTGGCGTCCACAGGAGGTGTGGGATACAAGGTTACCTTGGGGATGAGCAGGAGCACATTTGACAGGTTTATTCAGTTCCTATCACACCCAAAAAGCAGCACTGCTGTGAGTAGCTACTGACAGTACCAACATTGCAGTGCTATGGATTTTACACTCATAAATGACTCAATTGGCTTTAAGCCCTCCTTCATGCCAACATGGCATCACAAATTACAGGAGACACATCCATCAAAAGCTTGTCATTAGCACAATCAAGTGGACTGTTCCTATGAGATGATGACAGAAATTGTGTTTGAACACAGTAGTATAAAACCAAAGGGTTTTTTTCTGAGATTCTGCCTTAGAAAAGTAACTCTTGATAGTCTCAGGCTAATCAAAATATAGTTGATAAGTATCATTTGGTGGGTTTTTACAACTAGTACTCTTTCCTATCTCAGTTCACATCTCTTTATGATCCTTATCCCTTAAAAGCCTTTGATTGATGCTGTGAAAGAAAATCTCTGGAATCCTCATCTTCTCCTGGCTACTTTCAGCCACTTATTGTCAGACACTCACTGTCAAAGACACTCTCAAGATTCAGATGCTGGTCACAAATTCTGGAAATGAACAAGTTCCAGTCTTCCTGCCCCTGCAGCCACCACACAGAGTTTACCATTTACTTCCCTGTTCCCTTGGCACATATAAACACAACTTCTGCTTAGTCCTCCCTTGCCCCACAGTCACAGCAAACAGCTTCTGCATTTCTTTGTCCTGGGGCTGCTGGATACAGACAATGGCAGATTTATGGGATGATATTTTTTGAGAAAACAGTTATTTGTCATGTATTTGAAATTTTCTTACAGTGTTTTCACCACTGAGCAAAATGTGGTGGTGTAAGAAAGAGCAAGTTCACCTCATGAGGAATTACAAGGAAAGATGAAGGGGAACTGATATTCTTTCAGTAAATTCTATCTATTTAAGCTCAATTTCAGGTCTGTGAGTGGACGTCAGGGAAGCAGAACAGAGCACAAAAGGGGTCACAGGAGAGCAGGGCTGACCTGCACAATCTCACAACCCACTGCCAAACCAACAAATCACTGAGGCACATAGATCTTAAACAAAATGGTTCACAGCCCTTCTGCAACATCGAGGTGAAACTTGGAAACCAAACCACACAATTATTCCATTCATGCTTTCATCATCCTTTTACAAGCCATTTCCACTGCCTTGAAGAGTGAATTAAGGAGGGAAGGATTAAAGATAGAAGAATAATAAAGCATGGAAAAAAAGGCAAAACATGAAAGGATAACAATGACACAAATACTCCAATTTCACCTCTCAGCAACAACTTTCATTTTTAATCCCTCACTGACTGGGAAAGGACTATATATATTGAATAAAACTGCTCATTTACAATTTGTGACTATTCTAATTAAATTTTTAAAAACCCAACAATGGGGAATTTCTACCAAGTTTCATTGAATGTTCAAATTAAACCGAGAAAACTCAAAGTCTTACTGTGTCTGCATCATTATCTGGGTTTTTATCTGAATGAAAAAAAAAAAGCTGCAATTAATCCCTGATTTATTTTTCTTTTCCATTCTGTATGGACCAATGAGATTTAACAACTCAGTTTTATTCCCATGCACATCATCTCTTCTATAAAAGTGCTCCTACCTGCAAGTGCCTCAGTGAGCACAATGCTTATTCCAATTGGTGCTACCCCAAAATCTGTAGCCCCCTGTAATGATGAGAACACTCTGTTCTTGCAGAATATTGTAACTGCAAAATCAGAGTGTTGAGTTTTCATTGGTGTCCTTGATAACCCCCACAAGTGATTTCTGAAGTAAACTGTAATGGACAAAGCTGACAGGCATTTGGCACATTCCTGGTAAGTAGAAAAGGGCAAGGAAAGGGCTCAGCAAATGTCCCCAGAAGGCTGACTCTGTTGACAAATTCTCCTGTGAGGGAGGAGGCAGCCCATCACTGGGATTATCTCCTGACCACACTGATTTAGAACATCCCAAACAAGATAAAACTACTTCTCTCCCTCATTTCTAGCATCTTCTGATTTATGTGAGCCAAGCACCTATTAACTTGGACATGTACAAAGATATGCCCATGGAAAAGGGTTTAGAAAAGCACACACTATGTTTTACCTTCTGAAGAATGAAACAGAATGTGTGTGTAAACAAATTCATCTGCACTTACATCCTTCCTGCTTTACACCTGCCCTTCATGGGAGAGGGAGAGCCACAAATGTTGCTTTATCTTTCATTCCATATGGGAAGCAGTTCATGCATGTTTCTAAATACTTTTTATTTAAGACAAACATACCCTATACTAGCACCATTCCTCTAAAACAGCCATTTTAGCAACCACGTGGAAGATGTTCTGTTCTAATGATAAGAGCAGTAACAACAGGATTTGAGGTGTCAGGATTCAAGATAATCTCTTGGCAGAACACCAGGAGGGAATTGTAGGAAACCACACTATAAATCTGCCTGAGGTGCTAAGACATTTCAAATAGTGAATCTACTTTATCAAAGTAGCAATTGTGTCATCTCTCTGTTTCCCTTTGCTTATTTTGGGTATTTCTAATGCACTCACATAGTTGCACTTAAGTGCTAGGCAGTAATTGTGTATGGGACTCAGTGTGAAAGGCAATGATTTCACAACTACTTCTAATGCAGCTAAAAGCTGCATATTAAAGAAAGTGACAAAATAAATGTTTAAAGATCCTAATACAATTCAAGAAAGAAAAGGAAAAAATAAAGGGAAAAAATACCCAGATGCTGTGGGACCAAGAAGTAGAACTGAAAGCAGCCAGGTAGGTGTTGGTTGGAAAGCACTGTGGAGGCACTAAAACATCACCCAGCATAGAGTGAACACGGCAGGGAGATGAAAAAGAAGATGCAGAGGATCCATTTTCACTCTCATGTTTTACCACTACAATGAAATAATGGCTCCTACTTGCACAGCCTACATAAACTACAAACATACTTTTCACAGAAGAACAGAGAATGAAGGAGAAAAGGACATTTTTCTAGGCTGATGAAAATCAGAGTTTGAAACCAGACACTTATTGACACAGCAAATCCTCAGTTTAGAAGAAATGGGTTAGTGGTGCTGCCTTTAGTCCTCTCTCATATCCCATGAGTAACATTTCAGAGCTCTGAAGTGTGGGAAGAAGGTAGTTCCATCACTACTCCCACTGTTCTACAGAGAGGATGGAGAAAGTTCCAGTAATGGAAAAAAGACAGGATTTCATATTAACAGTTCTCTGAGAGAAGCATTTACAACCATTTACAATGCCAACTCTTGTTGGGTGAAAAAGTGCATTAGTTTCTTTAAGACTTGCTGCATTTCTTTGTGGAAGCTGTTCATTGTCCCACTTCACTGCACACCTGGCACATCCTCTTTGGATTTTTCTCCAGAACTGGATCCTGGCAGCTCAACAAGGGAGAAAAGCCATGGTCTGCTGTAGTGCTTGGTAACTGGAGACACCCAAACTCCATCTCCATTTTCCATTCAAAATGTCACAGCTCTTCACAAAAACCCCATAGAAACAGAGCACTGAGTTTTAAGCACAGAAAGCCAAGATTTACATCTCTAAACCCCAGGCACTGAGCAGAAACAGAGCCCATGGGGAAGGAAAAGGTTTCACTTGAAACACACAGTATTGCTCAGCTGGTGAAGATCTGCAGGAGGAGCTCTGGATTTCGGGGTGCAGCTGTTGTGTGACAGTCCCAGCACAGGGAAATCCAGCCCATTTTCACAGCCAGAAAACCTCAAACATGGAGCAGCTGGAAGGGTTGGCCACAAAGCAAACCCCCTGCCAGAGAATGGGAGACAACATAGGGAATCTCCCTGCTGTTATTTCTAATATTCTAAGGAAGCTATCCAAGAAAATCATCAGGGCTTCTATATTTGCTCTGCAGTGCCCCAGGAGGAGCAGCACCACCTGCGCCAACCAAACAGGAATTGGCAGAGCTGATTCTCAGTGAGATTTTCTCTTTTTGAAAGGAAAAAAAAAAAGGTTAATTTTCATCAAGAAGAATCAGGAGCCTCAAGGAAAACATAATGAAAAGTTTGTTGTTTTTAAAATTTCTATTTATTTTTTCCCATTCAAAAACAAGTCTATGCTCTGTAACATTTTGGACTTCTGAAGTTTTCACTGGGCTAAAACCCAAATTAATTACTTGATGATCTCCAAGCCTCAAGATCACATTTCCTTGCACAAGCACAATGAAAAATATTGAATAAAGCTTCTAAGAAACCTTTCATTGCTGGGTACTTAGCAAAATTATTGAAATTCCTATTTTTTTTCCCCCACTGGCAAATTCTGATAACTCAGTATCTATTTGCATTCCAAATCAACATGAAAAATTGAAACATTCATAGATTCTGTAAAACAAAATGCACTTAACAATTTTGCCATAGAGAAAATTGACTTTTCAAAGCAATTTAATGCTATTTTTCCTTTCTTGCATATACCTTCTCCTGGAAGTCAGTGTGAGCATTTGTATCCCTGATTTTCCCCAATGAGATATCATATGCATTAGGGATTTTTTCCCACCACCAATTCATGTGCTATTTTTGTGAAAAGAAAAAAATAAAAGCAGGAGTTACTTAAATCTGGAGCTTTTCCTGGCAACGTATTGCTACTTCTTAAATTAAGCCCTTCGGTATCAAATTAAATTTGAAGATGAAAAGAAAAATATTTACACCTCAAAGTAGCCAAGTGACCATTAATCATTAAAGTGAAAATCACCTCAAACCCAGATTTAAGTTATTACATTAGAGACTTGAAACTAAATCTTTCCTCTCTCTTACCACAACACTATTGCTTAGTGCAGGCTCTTTTCTTAGTTTTTTTTCCTAGGAAAAAATCCAAAGTAAATGTAATTTTTTACTTAAAGCAAAACAGGAACAAACCCAAGTCTCATGTGGTTCATAGAATGTGAAAAAACTCCTCTTTTTTATCTTTTAAATATATTTTTAAGCCAAGTCCATTGGGATAAGCTGCAAGTTCCAATAAATCTCAGTGCCTCTACAGTCCTGTATTTCACACTACAGCTTAAGCACCCATGTTGTCCAAAAGCCTGGGCTGTGTAAAACTCTGGATTATCCTCATGTAACTGGAATAATGGGAGAAAAGAAGGAACTGACCCACACATGAACGTATAAACTGAGCAGAAGATGTCATTTAATATTAAACTTATTTGCAACACTTGGCTGTGTTCAACAATGTCAGACTATCCTGGTATCCCCGTTGGGGTGATTGGCAATCCAAGAGCCAAAGCCACTCAGAAATGTGTCAGCACCACAAATTGAATGGGAATTGCTGCTGGAGTCACACCAGTTCCATCTTTCCCTCTGCCATACTCTGTGATGTTTCCAATATGCACATGGACATCAATCACCAGGGACTCACAACCCCAAGTGACCCCTCTCTCACAGAGCAGGCCACACGTGTCCTCAAGCAACAGCCTTTCCACACCGCACACAAATCTGTGTTTGGAACACCACTTCCAGCATGCAAAAGTGAGGGAAAAGGATTTGAGCCTTTTTGAGGATTTTTTTTTCCCTAAGGGGACATCAGAGAAGTGGGTGTAGCACAAGCTTCAAAGCCTATGATGCATTCCCTTAGCCAAGCAGAATTAATGACTCTAATTAGCACTGCTGGGGGCAGCAGTATGAGGCAGGTATTTACACACACGGGAAAGTTCAGTTGTGCCAGAGGTTCTCCCTGGCACAGAACAGGAGGTTACCTGTCATAAGCACACAGGAATGGCAAGCTGCCTTTAGAGATGCTTTATATTAACAGCAAATAGTGATTCTCACAGCAGGGCCATTTTAAAACTATCTGAAAGTGCATTGTGATTAAAAGCATTGCGAGGCACTCAGAAGAGGCTGTTAAGCTGTGCCTAGGACAAACAAAATGGAAAGCAGACACTCCAGGTTGACTGCCATCATATCTGGCCTTCTTCAAAAGCCAGAAATTACCTATATTTATCCCATTTGCATCACACATGTCAGTTAATGTATAAATAGAGATGAGTATACGGGATCTTGTGCTGAACTATACCAGTGAGTCACCAAAGAGGGGGAAGGATAATCTTTTCTCTTGCCTCTATAGGCAAGATGATATTTATCAGCAAGGTAAAGGCAAGGCTGGGGTACAGAAAATTCTGGTGAGAGAGAGACAGGGCTGGTGAAACACAGACAGAGGCCCAGATAAGCCAGGGGATCTCCTTAAATACTGCTGGACAAGGCCCTGAGCAAACTGACTGAACTGAAGGCTGGCACTGATTTAAGCACAGACTCGGACTAAAGGTCTCTAGAAATCTTTAAAAGTTAAAGCATTCTGTGATTCTAATAGGCAACATGGCCCAAAATAGAGAGGCAGTTCTGGGAATCCACAGCATCTGAGCATCTACTTGGAACTGTGTTCAGAGTATTTGTTTTTCTTTGAGATGCAGCAATCTTTGTTTTCTTGCTGGGGAGAGGTTTTTATGATGCTATGAGTGACAGAAGTAACATAACTATAAATCTCTCAGACTTGAGGAAAGTCAGGTTGTACAGGGACTTCTAGTGTAGAATATTGCACTAGAAGCCTTACAGGGGGTTTAGGGAATAGAGGGGTTATGGAAAGGGAAAATGCATCTCATTGGTAGCAACATCATTTAAATCCAGTTCTGGTGCTTGCATTTATCTCCACAATACATTCTATCATAAATCAGGTATTATTTTCCTTCTGCACAACAATACACAATACAATCAGCAGCAACATCTGGGCTCTGTTTTTCTTAATAGCACCTCCATGAAGCTATAATGCTAAATACAAGAACTGGAATTGGAAATAAAACAGAAATGCTAATTTGACACTTGGAACTTTATCACAGCTGCACAATTTAAAGTAATTTTAAATGTAGAATTTTGCTGTTAGGTAATATTTTTCAGTAACACCTTTTTCATCCAGAGGTGTTTTCTTAATCATCATCATTTGTGGTTTGGATGGTTTAGACTTATTTTTCCTGTTCTTTTTTTACAGAAGGCCATGGCTCACTATGAGCCAACATTTCCCTTTATGCAGTGAGTGTTCCCTGCCGTATTTCAGGATGAACAGAGCTTCCTCCCAGTGAGGTACAGATTGACCTGCAGGGTCTCTGCTCTCTTTGCTTGATCTTTGACATCAGGCACTTGTAATAAGGCAGGCCAGAAGTTTAGGCATGGCACCAACATTTTAACTGTATTACCTTCTACTTATCTGACCACATTTAGAAAGGGCACAGGCTGAAAACCCTCATTTTATAATCCCTCCTAATGCTCTTGTGTCATTGGTGCAGGCCTCTCAATGTCTGTGCAATTGTTCAAGTAACACTTCTGTAAACTTCCCCTCAGTGATAAAAATGCAACAGCACCCAAAACACTAAGGGGGAAAAGTATAAACCTGTCCTGATGTCAGCTTTGTCTCCCAGACCTTTGGAAAACCAGAGAGCAAAAGACACTTGGCCTGATCTGTAACTTAATCTGCAAACCTGCAGATCTGCAAATGCAGCTGTAAATGTGTGCTAGTGCTTAAAGTGTCCCTAGCAGGGTAATTTCTTTCTCTACACATCAGTTTACACCGTTTGTACCTCTGGGAATATCAACTAACCTCTGATTTCCTTTAGCTCAACATTACATTGACCCACAAAAACCTTTGAGAATGCTCCCCCTTCTCATTATATTTTTATTTTCCTGGGGAGAGAGAAAGGTTCATGGTCATAGATAAACACCACACTGAGTTTCCCTTCCAAGCCTGTAGCCCTGGTTCCGTGGCTGAGGTATTTTGATTTTCTGAAATTCTTTTTCCAGCCAAGTTCTGTAAACAGAGGGAATGTTTTTGTAACTGTACCTATGTTATTCATTCCTTCTCACAGGAGGGACTTCTTGATGTCCCTCTGGTTTGACCAATGTGATTGAAGAGGTTTGCCTTTGTTTCACCAATCAAATTGGTCTGTGTAAAATAGTATGTAAGGGAGATGCATCCCAAAATAAAGGAGTCATTTTTTAGCCTCCTGATCTCGGAGTCTTGTGTCGTTGTGGTGTAAAACGGTGTCACAAACCCACCTTAGCAGTCCACGCAAACAGCTTCCAAAGTTCCTGCAGCCGGCGCTGCTGAGCGCACACGCGCCCAGCGGCACGGAGCTGATGGAGAGGCTGGAGCGGGGCCAGCGCTGCCCACTGACTCACCCCTGCCACTGCTGCTCTCCAGTCGGGCTGGGAAAAGCCCGGGGCTTTTGTTCTTGCTGGTTTGCCAGCCTCCCCCAGGAAACCTTGTGTGTTCCCTGGGAGCACCTTGAAACCCCGGTGTCACAGTGGCTATGATAACACAGTTTACAGTAATTCAGAAGCAAGTTAATTAGCTACAAATACATGCAGAATTCACTTACCACATCACTGAGATTTGTATGCATGTTTGCATACAGGCTCCTGTTTTCCTATTCCTTGTTGTGCCTGTTTAACACACGATGCATTTTCTTCTGTCTTGAGGTTAGATGTCTGAAGCTTTTCCACAGGAAATTACAAACAATTCACATTTCTGGAGTTAACATTCATTGTTTCACTAGAAAGAAAAGAAACAACAAACACTTCATAAGTCTCAGGTCTTTTATTTCCCATGAAATCAAACAATCACCAATACAGACTGATCCCCAAATCTCATTTACTACCATGGGTTTGAAGAAATTATTTAATAAATTTGGGACAAATGCTGTCTTAAGATAAATAAGTAATTTACTGTTGACCGTGGGTAGCCAGAATTCTGTTTTGTATTTCTACCAGGTTAGCAAATTTGAAACAATCCTCATCTGCCATACACCAGCTAATTATGCCTCTTTTTGCTACCATTGGTTAACAGTAATTATAAATTGGAAAAATGTGCATTTAGCTTTATTTATGTAATTTGGAAAAATTATTTGTAGCAGGGAAATAAAAACAGAAAGGGACCAAAGGAACAAGGAGGGAAGAGGAGGAATTCACTGAGTGTCTCCAATTTCATGACACCACTGGGCACCTTCCCAGCACCACTGCCTATACCAGGAACTAAGTGCAGCTAAGGGTGCTTATGGATAAAGATGGACAACACTCAGCACTTTATCAGGGGTGAAAAAATAGGTTTGTCATGTCCTCATATGCACTATACAGACATGGATTTCTGAATGGGAACTCTGAGAGGAAATCAGGCAGCTATGCTCAAACCCATGCTCAGTATCACACTTGGATCTAAACTCTGAATGCGAGCTGTACCCAAAATGTTGCCCATATGTTACTTATTTACCAAGGGATTTGAGGGAAAGGAGGTTAAGTAACACATTCAGACAAGCTCTGATAATTCATGTGTGGAACAGACACAAAATGAGGAGCTGCAGTTGTATGGCTGGAGGCAAAGAGGAGACAGAGAAATGGAAAGAGGGAAGCAAGAAGTCTACAGCTGAATTGTGCCCAGTCTCCCCATCTTTTCTGGTTTTAACAGAATCCTTGGTCATGGAAAAACAGTTTAATTTGCCAGTTTGTCACTAAATGCCATCCTGTGCCAATAACTACTACACAGAGCAGGTAACTTTCAACAGGTCTTACAAAAGAAGGCAAAAAATGTTACTGACAGTATCTCATGCATCTCCCTCAACTGATTTTATGACACTTTTCTTTTCCCATGCCCACTCCCTAAAATGAGATTTAAAAAAAAAAACAAAAACCCAAATCTAACTATATTTAGGAAGTCTAACAAGCCATTCTTGACTTACGATTTTTCTGACTGACCCTAAACCTCCAGCAGCTCACGTTCTGTTCCATCCACACAGGTGAGAAGCCACTGTGACCATTCAGGGTGGAATCACACCAGTTTAGAGCCACTGAGGATCATAAATATGATGCTAATTTAATGGGTGGGGAGTGGGGAAGACACCACACAAAAACACCACAAAAACCCTGATGATTTCTGTGAATAAACGCCCAAAATTCAAATTCCACAGCTGGCAACTGCAGAGAAGCTCTTCTGCCTCCCTGCAGATTTCTTTTCAGCAGGAAGATTAATTAAGGTGGGTTGTTTTCTTTTCTTTGCACACAGGAAATTCCCTCTGCATCTGCCACACAGAGTGATTATTTCATTTTCAGGAACAGCAATTCAAAGGGATCCCTGAAGCATATCAGAGTTGGGCTTGTGCTAAGTATCACGCATACTTATCTTTTAAAAGATGTTATTTGTCTTATTTGAAACATGAACACTAATTCAAGGCTTGCTATCATTTTGCCTCTGCATTGCTACGACAACTAAAGAAGTTAATGGAATACATAAAATACCGCAATAAACCCAAATTTGCCCCACAGCATTTCAAGTTCCCTTTCTAAATTAGTTCAGGGAAGCAGCAATTGGGTCACTCATTTTAGATCTCCCAACAGCAAAAAGGCAGATTTCCCTGATTTTCTTAAAGAAGCCTAAATTGTTAGTTAATTAACAAAGCCATTTAACTTTAGAAATCAATCAAGTTCCAGAAGTGATGTCAATGTTACCTTGAGTCAAGAGCACTGTAAAGGAATAAAACAAGATTTTATCAATATCATTATGCCACAAACATGTAGAAGAATGCAGGGCTTTACCCAGAACTTGAAAGAAAGAATTCCAGAGGGTAAGAGTTGAAAGCAGTATTAGCAATACCTCCAGATCTGTCATGATCAGGGCCACAGTGGTTACTTTTTCTCTCCCAATCACAGAGGGGAAGATAAAACACACCTCTGATTTATTTAAATAAAATTATTTTTAAATTAAAAAGGGTCATTCAGGTTGAAAGCTGTACAGCTGTTTAGAAGCAGTACTAACATTAGCCACAAAGGAGGACAAGCTTAAACAGAGGCACAGAGTCTCACACACTGATGCCAATAAAGCCTCGCTGCTTTGTAGCACCCAGGAGAGCAAATCCAGCCAGATACCTGAGGAATGCACAAATCCCAGGAGCAAAGTGGAGTGTGCAAGGAAGGGACACAAAACCTCCACAGACAACTCTGCTGGGGCTGCTGAAGGGCTGAATCTCACCAAAGTGCTGCTTTTCCCTGGACAATCTTACCAAAAAAGTTAATACTGAAAATGTTCACCAGCACAACCCCCCCAGCTGTGCCAAAGGACTCCACAAACAGTGATGTGGGGGATAATAAACAATAATTTCAGGACACACAGAAACACACAGCCCTTTCTATATACTACTTCTAAATTTGCTAAAGACAATTTTGTTGAAAATCCCTCCATTTCTAACGGTGCTCTTCTGAGTGTACAAATCACACCTATATTGTTTGGGGGTTTTATTGTTATTTTTACATGAACCTCCTCAGAGGACTAAGCGGGCTCAGGGGATTAAAATAAAAATTGTATTAAATCTTCAATATATATATATTTTAAATAAAGGAATTTTAAGTCCTATGACAACAGAAAGTAACATTTTCTCAAACACCATGACAGGGAAGGGGTATGAACAGTCCCAACTCACCTGACATGCCCTGCAGACACCGATTCCCCCTCACAGGAACATTCCTGCCCTGTTTTTCCTGCAACTCTGAGGGGAAAAATTGCAGCTCAGATGCCAGGGTCTCTGGTGGTCCAAGCACCAAGCTCAATTCCTAAAATATTTGCAGTACAAGCAGCTAAAATTGTTCTGGCAAGCAGCAGGGGCTGTGGGCGCCGTGAGGGGAGCCAGCGGTGGGCATGGCTCTGGCAGCCCCTCAGCCTCACCACAAGGGTAAAATGGAACCCTGCCCTGAGGGAAACCCTCAAAGAAATAAACTGAGGTGTCCTATACAGACTGGTTTATAGGGAAAGCACGTTTCCCTGGGATTTGGCAGCAAAACTTAACTGGCTGAGTGGCTGGGATAGTGAGATAGTTCATGTGCCCCTGTCACCCTGACAGCAGTGAGGACTGCAGCCCCCTCGCCTCATGGCCCATCCTTTCCACAACTAAACAACAACTCTGGGCAATGCCTAGAAAAGTGAAAAATCCAAAAGTCAGTTCACAAAAAATGTGCATACACAAGGAATTTTAAACAAATAACCTGTGGGTGCACACACCAAGAAAAACCTCAGAGGAAGCTCCCTGTAAGTGCCATATTGATGAGCTCTCCCTGGCTCCCATTCCACAAATCCTTCTGCTGAGAGAGTCACATCCTGAGCAATTTCAGGATATCATTTAAAATGTGCATTGTTTATCCCTTCTGATACATTATACATACAGCTCAGCTGTCTCTAATGCAGGAGCAATCCAAGCACAGCATTTTCAATACAAAAATTCATTAGAAAACACTCCTGGCCTCAACCATTTTTCCTTCCTTTTGGATTTCAGAAATAACCTTATGCAAAAAAAAAAAAAAAGTGATTACAGTTGTAATGTCAAAAAATGAGAGAGAAATGGCAGTAAATAATGTAGTGTCTTTTCTGAGCACATCAAGGGTTTCAGAGCTTCAGTATATGAAGGGTCTTTTTTACCTCAGTGAGCTGGGTAATATAAGGTGTCTAAATGTAGAGAAAAAGAAAATATCATCTGTCACTGCCGTAACAGCAAGAAGATAAAATTATTTCTATAGGCTGAAAACAGAAGTGCTCCAGAAAGAAGTCATTGCTGGAGAATTATTTTTGGAATAGTATTCATCAAAAGTTTAAGGGGGGGGAAGAAACATAACAAGAGAAATTAAATATTTCAAATGCCTACTGAAATATAATTTCTAAACTGAATTCAAATTTTAAGAAGTTTTACACAATTAATCTGTCACATTTTTCCTTTTCCCCATTGTGTGGGTGACATAAAACATACAGACAATGTACTAAGATAGGGATGTTATACCAACTGATATTGATTCCTTTCTTTTAAATTTTAATCCCATATAAACTAAGACTTGAGACCAAATTAGGCCCAAAAGACATGATATGAGCTGTAACAGTTCTGATTAAGCCATGCCAGCAGACTGGTTTGATTCTCCGTTTTCTGAACAGAATCAAGGCTTCTTCTTTCCCCTTTTGCACCACTGTGGCTGCACCTTCTTTCCCATCCAGCTCAGGACTGTGATTTTGAGCAATTTGAGAATCAGATCAAAGCATTCAGCAAAGCTGTAAGATGTCTATATGAAATCTGAAAGTGCCTTAGAGACTGTGTGGAGAATTCCATTCAGCTTTCTGAATGCAATCAAGGGCTCTGTCCTCTGACCATGATTCTTTTTTCAGGTTTAAAAAGTAATGCTGTGTTTTCTGAATAAACTTCAGATGATTAATTTGTTTGCTACAAATTATTATTATATATTATAAAGGACAATTAGGGGGAGAAATTATTATTTAAAAGTTAGTTTTCTTTAACTTGAGATTTGATAATTTTGCCTTTTACAATTCCAGCCTTCCCTTCTAAAACACTGTTAGCCTAAAGAAACCTGATCAGATAGGTGGTCTCCATTTTTCAGCAGCTGGAAAACCTTTCTTCCTTTAAATTCTTTCACTGGAAAAAAAGGATTGAAGTAATTTTGTCTAACGTTCCTGAGAACATTCCATCAGGCTGAAGTCAAATAGGAGAGATTTCAGCTCCAACAATGAACGCTGAATGTGCAAATCATACATTAATCATTAATGGTTTTTAATCAATTCTGCCTTGACAAAAATGCTCCAGCATGCACCAAGCACTCAGACCAGCCTCTTCTCTTCCAGTGCGTCATACTGGGATGTAGGAAATGGCACCCCATGTTCCCAAAGAAAATGAGAAACACTGGATATATTGAATGTCAGTGTGATCAAAGGGATCAGCTAAAACACTCATTGCATGATCTTTCCACTTAAATGCTTTTTTGTCCGTATAACTCTCAGACAGGATTTCATCTCAATTTGCAGAGAGCATTTATATTTATCTAGCCAATTCAAACTGCAGATATCATTAATAGAAATGCACTAATACTTTGTCATCATCCTGACAAATCCCGAGGGAATGTAAATTGCCTCACAAAATCCTTTTAGATTAAACCCAAGGTAGGTCACTAAAGAAATCTGGCTGAGGAGTCCAGCTCATGACATCACCCAAACTCATGGCAGCCATGTGATGAAAGGAAGCACAACACTCTGTGATAAATGTGCAGACTTCCCAACACACCTTTAATAACTGCTTACCTAGACAACCTTCTGGAGAATGGACATGAGTGTGCAAAGACAAGTCAAATGGGGGCAAACCCTCCAAAAAACCTCCAGGAAATCCAACCCTGAAGCATCAAAACACTTGAGCTTCATATTCAGTTTGCTCTGTACCTGTTCTATTTTAAACTAGGCTGTGTGCTTGCATTAACAGCCAGGGTGTAAAACACAAATAGGGTTGGAAAGAAGATCCAAGATAGCAGTGACTCTCCAGAACTATAAGACTGCTTCAGAAAATGCCAGAAAATGCACCAGTCTTCAAGAAAAGCTTTATGACTGCTACCTTTCCTCCTGCAACAGGAGGCAGATAGACAAATAAAAAGGTTTTCTCATTGGGTTCTGCTTTATACAGGAAGTCATTTTATCTTTTCTTGCTTTTGAGTATGAACAGAATCATGACTGAACCTGCTTCAGAGTCCAGGGATGCAGAGGATCACTGCCACCTGCAACCAAACTGTTCTGTGTTTTCTCATCTATAGCAGGGTTCATGGCATTTAAAAATAACCCCCTTTTTGTCTTATAAATACAAAGGTTTTTCTTTCAGCAAAAATCATTTTTACCAGTAGCAGCCAATCCCTGAGACTGCTACATTTAGCATCAGCAGAGATGGAAACTGGCAGCAGCAGGATTGTACTGCCCCTTCTTAAAGAAGATTGACACTAGAGACCAAAAAGGCTCTCAGTTACTAAATCTATACAGATTACTTCATTCATGCCAAGACTTCTTTTCAGCACAGGATCACTCAAAGATTTCTATCTTAATAATATTTACTGATGAGAGCAACCTGCACTCTCCCATGCTGCCTTGATCTCACATAGTAGGCTGGGCTTTAGGACATGTACAAGATAAGTTGGTATTTGTAGGCATTATTTTGCCTTATCTGCCCTTTATTCTGCCTGCTCCCTTCCAAATGGATTTCTTCTTTTTAAAAATCAACCCCAAATACTTCAGATTTATCTCTTGTTTCTAAATCTGGAGCCAAACCTGGGATTGCCATCTGCAAGATCAAACATTACTTCAAGCAAGGAATTGTCATTCATTTCTACCTTGGTTCCCAGACATTCCATGATAATCCTGAGTTTTAAAATAATTAGTAATTCACTCATAAATCAACCCAAACTGCAAAGCAGGAAAACAAATGAAGTCATGTCTTATCCTGCCTTTTTTTTTTTTAATTTAATTTAATTTAATTTAATTTAATTTAATTTAATTTTATTTTATTTTATTTTATTTTATTTTATTTTATTTTATTTTATTAAGGATAAATTTATCCTTTTAAATGCTATTTCCAATGGATATGCTGACAATGCACTATTTCCTTGGATTTGAGATCTGGGCTATCACACCTTTGATGTGAAGTATTTTAGAAAGGGACAAAGAGCTCAGCACTGCATTTGAACCACATGGAAAGGGGAGTTTATCCTGAAGGTGCTGAAAATTCTGGGCCGGAGGGGCGGCAGCAAGTGCCGCTGTCAGCAGTGCTGAATGCAGAGGTGCAAAATTAATTTTTATCTGAGACAAAGGACAAGATATTCAGCTGTAGAAATGAATCTCCCAGTGTAAACTATTTCCACTTCAAGAGCAGCCTTACTCAATTAAAGCCTGCAGTATCAGCTCCAAGTGAAGAGATCAGACGGAGGTCCCCAAGCAATTACATGAAACAAAGTCACCCTTGCAGCAGCCTCTGTAATAAAACCAGGGCTCCATTTCACACTGTTTTGTTCTCCAGAGGTATTTGCTAACTAGGTTTCAAAAGGAATACAACTTTTGCAATTCACAACCCCAGATTAAGAAATCCAGTCCATAGGTCAAAGATGCAATTACCTCTGTTTCACATAGATCTCATTCCCTCACAGAAAAGTTGACAGCTTTTTATCAAGAGCAAGTGAAAAGCATCATAGAACTTATGTATGAATATTTTCTCGTTGTCTGTGACTCCTTTCCTAATTTGCCAGAAGCTTCAGTTTTCTGAAATTTAATATTCCTACTTACAAACCCCACCCCCCCAAAAAAATCCAAAAAACCTCACCACCAAACTGTGAAGAATGTACTTCTATACAGCTTGATGGAGGTAACAAAACCCAAATTGTTGCTTTGAAAGAATACTTGTTAAAACCAATTTGAAAACCTCTTTTTCTTTTTTTTTTTTTTTCATTTTCCAATCTGAAACTCCTGGATTTTTCCTCTGTTGCTCTGTTCAGTGACATTTCCTACCATCTGCAGTGGTCTAATGAAGTCCTTCAGCAGCTTTAGAGACTAAAATCCTGCAGTGACTTCAGTCTGCCCAGGAGGACTTTTACTTTATTCTCTCTAACAGATTTAAACCAAGTTTGTTCCCTTGTCTGCAGCCATATTCTATAATTCTTGCTGAACTTTACGGTCATCATCAATTTATCCATGGACTTAATTAAACACTCACACAGGTATAAATCACAAACATATAAAATATAGCACTGCATGTGAGGCTGATTAATGTTTCTCTTAACACCTACTTGAACTCTTACCTGACTTGTTTTATATTGATGTAAAACTCTAATTTTCCCTTTTGCTGCAAGGGAGCAAAGGGATAACTGGGCAAAACCCCCTTTACAACCAATTCATTTATTGAAATTCACATGTGGAACAGCACAGGCAAAATTTCAGTTCTACTTAAAACAGATTTAAAACTCTCCCTGGCCAGAAACATCACATTTTTCTTACAAACCACAACTATAAACAAGAATGAAAAAACAAGCTCCTCATCCAACTTTATTACTAAATCAACTGCTGAAATACTGGTAAACCTCTAAATCTGGGTGAGGCATCAAAAGAATCTGAAAGCTACAATAGCTTAATGTCAAAATCTATTTTTCCCTTTAACATTAATGCAATGGCAGTGCCTTTGTGCAGCCTTTCACACACAGTCCACAGTACAGCAAACCCATGGCTGGTGACAGTGATACTAACAGACAGGGACCTACCAAGCAGGTTCAAAGCAAATGCAACATTTCATCCAGAAATCAAACTCCTGAGTGTGCACTGAGGTGAGACAAGGTGTAAACCCAACATCTTTATGTCCTGTGCTTTTATGGTGTCTGACAGATGGACCTAACTGAGCCTCTGAAGCACTAATGTGTTAAACAATAAAATAAGGAATCAAATGCCTCCACAACCCAGCACTGCATTTGAACAATGTGCTTAAGAGTTATGGTTAAAGCAGCAGAAAATAGATGAATAGCATGAAGAGTCTGAGTCACTCCTGAAGCTCAGATTTTTAGAACATTCTACCTACCACTGATGGCACGGTGATAAGGGATGAGCACAAATACCCATAAGGCAAGGCTGGAAATTGCTCTAAATATACCAGGGGCAAATATAATTTCTACATGAAAAGCAACTCTAAATTATCTGCTAGTTTATAAGCACAGTGTGCAAAACAGGGCAAGAGCACAGTGTAACCATGGTTTAAAGAACACAGTGCAAGGAAATGGCCATTTTCTGGGGAAACTAAAGGGAAAAAGAGAAAGGGAACTTGTTGGAGCAAGTATTAATCAGCACTACTGCTCTTAGTAAGGATCAACAATCTCATCAAGGCAAACAGCAGCCCAAAGCAGCAGTGTCTCACTGCTGCTCTGGCAAAGAGCTTGGCACCTCATCCTGCTGAAGAACTTCATCCTTGGCAGCAGCAGCTGGACCCTTTCCTCTGACAACCCTCCAGGGAAACTCAGGGAACTGTTTAGGAACAAGTTTGGGCTCTTAACATTCTCAAATCCTCCTGCTCTTTAAAGCCACTGCAAGGAGAAGTTCTGGGGTCAAGCTCCAAGGAATTGTTTGGCACTTGGGTTCAGTGAGAAATTAATTTCTTCTGTGAATTAATGATGAAGAAGGGGGAGCATGGTCCCCCACAGATCCAATCATCCACAGAAGTCAACTTCAGACATCTCTACATGTTGAAAGCCAGAGCTGTCTGTTTCTATCTTACCTGTAACATTTGCACACCTAAACCCCAATTGCTAAGCAGCAAACTGCATTTCAGGTGGTATTTTTGGCCACAACAGCATCACTGATTCAGATTTCTGACTGCAAGCAAAGCTCCTGACTAAATGCAAGACACACTTGCTGCTGTTGCCAAGGGGGTGGCAAGGGGAGCACTGTCCCTTTTACTCTGCAGATGAGGACCTCCTTTGCCTGTTCCAGGTTTGCAGCTACAACAGGACTGTAGTAGATGACATCAGGGAGCAGGCAATGCTGCAGAGTTCAGGCATCTGCACCAAGAGACCACCCCAAGGGACTGCATGTGACCAACTCTCTTCCAGCCTCTCCAGCCCAGAGGGAGGGACCTTTAGAAGGGAAATGGATGAAATCCAGCTGACCTTTGAATGAGCCAAGAGCTCCCTGTCTTGTAGCCCTGCACTGCTGGAACAGTGGGGATGTGCCTGTGGAGCCCCTCAGGTCACTTACCACTTCAGGTCTTTAGAGAAAGATAAATGCTAAAATTATGATGGACCAAAATGCTTTAGATAATTTCCAACTTTGTTTAAATGTTGTCAGGTTATATAATGACATGTCACACTGACAGCTGATGAAAACATTTACTGTTACTTTTTTGAGCAGGCTCAACTCATTAATTAATGATGCATCCAAACCAAAATAACTGACAGAAGCCTCTTGCCTCACCCAGTGTTATGTGACCTTTATTTATAAATGTATCACTTCCACTTAGAAGTAGTTCAGAAAACATGTGAAGAGGGAGGCAAGAGAAATTGTTCCCCAAGTGCCAGATTTAAAATGAGGCAAGGGGGTGTGTGAATCTAACCAGGAGAGGTGGGCTTTGAACCCAGCATTTCCAGGAAGCCAGGAATAGTCTGGCAGTGGGAGTGAAAGATTGTAACACAAGCTCCATGAGTACAAAACAAAAAGCCTACTATGGTACAGGAAACCTCGAGATATGCATACACAACCAGGAGTATTCAAGCACATGTTCTGGGAAATGGACTGAAGCAGTCATTCTCATTTCTTCTGTTCCAACAGTCAGTATCTTCTATGGTCCAATGAACACCTGGGAACACCATCCTGATGCATTCAGTGCTAGAAGAGACATTGTGTGGAATTACAAATATCTCAGATGTATTCAGTTTGTGCCTGACATGACTTGGTTCAGCTGCAGCATTTTCAGATACCAATCCTATTACTCTGCCTACAAATAACTCTGAAATAATTCTTTATTTGGAGTACAGAGAGTTTAACTGTATTCATAAAATGACATGTAAAAATCATTATCAAATGTGACCCTTTTTTGACATATTCAAAAACCTAAATGCTAAAATCAAGATATTTCAACCTTTTATGTGCTATTAATGAAAACCCCCAGGGTTCTCAGAGAGTCCTGTGTGTTTCATAGAGTTATGGCCATCAACAATTTTATTTTTCAGTTTAGGAATGCATCAGTGCACATGTGAAAGTGCATACCAGCTTTGGGGGCAGAAAGGATGTGCTGCCATTCCCACAAAAGCCTTTATTGGCCCTCAATCAGCAGTATTTTTTCCTTGACACCGTAGTGCCTGTTTTCCCGAACCAGAGAGCATCAATTTGACCGAGGGAATCAAGCAGAAAACGGAAAACATGACATTTGTGAAGACATTTTTAAGAGCTACCACTGCCACATTACAATTGGGCCTCCTGCAGGCCACTGACTGTGCAGCAGAGGTTGATTGCCTAAATAGATTCATTTATTTTAAAGGCAGCCAGCTTCCCACATACCTCTGTACAAAATGGACTGTGATACTGCTTATCCATTACCAACACCTCTGGCACATGCATTTAGAATTATTCCTCATTTATCCCCACTGCTATCTGTATTTTAGATCAAATATTCTATCACCTGCTGTTATTTTGGTTAATTAAAATGACCTTAGGAAAGCAGACCAGCCACACAAACTTAATGCTACCGTGCTGATCCCTGAATAAGTGGAGTGACTGATCTATCAAAAGAAGAGACCAATCTCATTAACATCAACTTCCAGCAATAGCACCTAAAATTCTGTAACAGCTTCCAGCGCTGTTTCTTAACTACCGTGACTTGTAAGATTAATATTTATTATTATTATTTCCCATCTTGGGTTTACAGACTTAATACTGTTAAGTTTAACTCATAAAACCCACTTTAATCTCATTTAAGGACTTTGATGCCATCCCTTAAAAACTTGTGGAATTTAGAGAAGCACTTCTGCTTTTAAGGATATTTGAGTAGCTATTGGTATTTTTACAGTAAATATTGAAACTGCTGCCACAGACTGCCCACTCACCGCTCTCACTGCTTCTTGGCTGTTTTCTTACCTCCAGGAACTTCACTGATGGGCCCAGGGCTGAGGGGTGGGAGAGGTTAAGCTCAGGAGTCTCCAGTGGAAAGAGTTAAATGGCTTCAGCTGGACCCTGTGAGGTCTCCATGAGATCACAGCAAACCAGAATACCATCATAATATTTGCAAAGAGAAGCCCGTGGCAATTATGTTTGTCAGCAAAAGGATTGTTTGTTCCAAAGCAAATCATTCTTTCTCAAATTTAATGGGAAACCCCAGCAACTTTGCTGGGACTATTCATCACAAGTCAGAGCACCCTCAAATTATTCCCAAGAAGACATTTCCAAACCCTAAAGGGCTACATCAAGAAATAAGATTTCCAAGCAATTGTACTTGCAGTAGAAGCCCTGATCCTGTGGCAGGCCATTTGGGAGCAGGGGTTTGATTAAAATATTAATGATTTGGGCATTGAAGCTAAAAACAATAAGGATGAGACTGGTTTTCTTGCCAGTGCGTTCTAGTACCAAATTGAAGATTATATATCCCTTTGTTACTTGAGAAATGCTCTTTAGAACAATATTTTTTGTCTGGGAAATTCTTTTGGAAATTAACTCTATGCACAATTGATAAACATTTTCACCTCAGAACTATGTTCAGGACTGGATGTACACAATCTAATCAAATCTGGAATAATTGTTTAGAAATAAATTTTCCACAGAAACTGTTTTGCTTTCACTCGCTGAAAATTGACTTTGTTAATTAATCATGAGGCTTTTAATGAGTATTTATACTTCTCCAAGGGCAGGGCAGAGACTGAATATGACAAAAAGGCTGAGCTATTCAGCAAGATATCAAGCAAGCATGGAGGCTCAGTTTCTAGGGGCTATTTCACTGAATTTTAACAGTAACAGAAATATTTCAGAACATTCCCAAGGGATCATGTACCCCTTGGATTACGTACAAAGAACAACTGACAGGATATAACAAAAAACACAGATAGAGGTGGACATTATCAGCACCAGGGGAAAGTGAGTATTTGTACCTCAAGGTGTTTATCTGTCACCAATCTTTCAGTGGGATTCAAAGGAAAACAGAAGTCTGAAGCATTCACTGTAGACTGGTGGCTTCCAATAGTTCCTTACATATGGAAAAGCACTGAGAAAACCTGGAAGTGAGGGATAAAGAGCACACCCCCAGCAATGGGAAAGCAGGAGACAACCCTGCTATGAAATATTGATCCAAGGGAACTGCCCAGTGCTTCTCTTGGGATCTCCTCTGTGGGAAGAAATGCAGGGAGGAGCTGAGGCACCTCTTGAACCAGTGTGAGTGAGAAAGGCTCCTGTGGTGCAGGAGATAAAGTTGTGAGGTGACCCAGAAAGGATAACATGCTTGGGCTGGTGAGCTGGGAGCAGGTCTGGAAGCAGCTCTGTGGTGGAAAGGCCAGAGGAGAAGAGCCATGAGATGCTGGGATGGCTTTTGGGATTATCACTGCTCACCCAAGCCCTGTTTGCTGCTAGTTCAAGTCAGGCAGAGCAAACAATGAAGAGAGATTTCCTGTAGGGAAACCCCTCTGTGGCATTGTCCTTGCCATGTGCTGTGGGCAGCAGGAGCCATTTCATAATGAAACTGTCCTGTCACTCACTGGCACGTGTGAGCTAAAAACACCCATCCCACCAAACCTGGTGTCTGATGGCTCGAGGATGCAGGATGTGCCTAGAATAGCAGCCTGTCTGCTCTGTGCATATGCTCATTTTTATCATGATCCCATATTTTATTCCCTCTCCCCAGCAGGAAGCAGAATGCTATGAATGGGGTCACAAAACACCATTGATGAGCTGCAATGTCAGAAGGCTGAGGCCAAACAAACCGTGGGGTGAAACAAGCAGACAACGGGTCATGAACATTTTTATATGCAATTTGAAATATTACCAAGAATTTGCCTTTTGAGTCAGAGAGCTCAGGCAGGTGGCAGGAGCTCTCTGCCATCCACTACCTTTACAACCCCTTGAGGATGGAACATTTTTCCTTGGAGAAAATCAACTAATAATAAGTAGGAGGAATGATTGTAACATGGGGAAGCAAAACAACAGGAGCAAACCTTGGACTTTTCTATTCCTGTGTTATATAGAACCAAAGCTTTTGTTAGCTGGGGATTCTGGTTCCAAAAAAATGAAACATCACTGCCCCCTTCTGTAATCCAAGCCAGCTCTGTCCTACCAAAAATGTGAATCAAACACTCAAGATAGCTACATGCCAGCTGACACTGACATGAACTAGCCCAAAATATATATTAAAAAAAAAAAAAAAGTTAATTTTTCTGTAATTATTTCCATGTCTGTATCAATCTTCAAGAGCCTGGTAAATATCTAGCCCCAAAGAGAAGAAATATTGAATAAATCCACTGGAATTTATTGATTCAACAGTTTGTGTATAAGACAGAATCATGTCCACTTCAGAATTTATTAAAAAGCTGTCATAAATTTCCAGCATTCATTAAACTGTCATCTGGGCCTCTTGTCTAAAATGAACTAAATTTTCCCCACAGTTTTAAAAGACGTTATGTACAAAGTTGATGTTAAATTGTCCTATGCTCCAGGGAAAGTGGGAAATCACTGCCTGGATAGTATTTCCAGAAGGAATCTGGAGATGCTCATCTCCACCGACTGCAAATGTTACCCTGCCAGCCCATGGTATCCTGATTTGGCCTCCCTCCTTGCAATGCTCAGAATGTCAGTGCATTCAATCTGCTCTTGATCGACCACTGTGTAAACCAGTAATTCCCTCCTGCTGCCAGATCCTGCACTCAAACTTTTCCATTTCCCAGAACCTTTCCTATGACCATTTGCATACAGAAACACCTCTGGGCACCCACTCCTGCTTTAAGCCTCCTCTTTTAAGCATTTTTTTCATCTGCAACCAGCACAGTCTCAAGGCTCTTGTCTCCTGAAAGACAAAAAATCAAAAGTGGGTTCACCAAACTGAAGGCTCCCTCATGCAAGTTTAAAATTGACTTGGAATCTAAAAATATTTTATTTACTGAAAGCAAGCTGCAGCTTTTAACTGCATAGGCTGAAACTCGGGATTGTGGATGTTCCTGCCGTGCCGAGGCTGGTTACTTCTTGGGAAGAAATCTGACCTGCTCGTGGGTTTGAAAAGACTGCACACATCTTTTGCCTTACAATGGAAAGTTCACCTTCTCTCTTATGCTGCTGGAAAGGATATGTAACATATTAATAGAATAGGTTGAATATGAAAAAGCAAGAGAAAGTAAACTCCATGTGCGCACAGCTGATCAGAAAGTGGAAAGAGCTCCTCCTCTTCTCCTGAGTATCCTTGTGGGAAAAGGTGCAAGCCAGCACCCTGTTGAATTGTACACAAATGCAGACATCCTGCAGAACAGGGCAAGTTTCTAATTCTGCTGACTTGCCCTCTCCAGGCAGAGCATTCTTTATAGTGCTGCAGTGCAGTGAAGAGAAATCCCTATTAATGTTTATGAATTGCTAAGCCAAGACAGGCAAACCATCTGAATTATGAGGTTCTTATACACAAAAATACAAGGAGTTATAGATTTCTTTTGCCACATTAAATAAACATACCAGGACTGCAAGAGTCCCTGTTAAGAGCCATTCCTCATCCAGCCCTGTGAGCCAGAGCTGATTTATGCTGCAGGGAAGATAAACATTTAGGTCTGTTTTGAAAGCTGAGCCAGGGCCCTCACACTTTAATTGCTTTGAACTGCCCTATGATTTTTTATTTTATTTCAGTCCACAACAGTGACATGGAGAGGCACTGAAACTATAACACAAATATAATTATCTTAGTGTCAGCCTGATTCAGTGGGGTGGGAGTAGCTCTGTTTCAGTCATTACTGCTGGCAAGGCCAGAGATACTGTAATTTTTACAAAAACAACTGTAGTCTGATTCTGGAAATGCTGCCAACCAAGTGTGTGCATCAGACCAGCAGCACTGAGGAAGGGATCAGGAGTCTGAGTGCTGCACTGGGACTGGGGTCAACAGTGAAATATGAGAGAAATAATGGTCAGGAAAGTAAAACTGGGACAGGAGTGGAGTGTGCATGAAGCATGAATGGCCTCGTGTGCCTGCAATGCCAGACAATAAAAGTTGATAAGAGCTCTTTCCATCCCTACACAAGGTGAGGGAGATAATTGATAATGCCACTGTCAGTTGATGAAGAGGCACAGAGAGTCCTTTTGTCCCTTTACAAAACCCCAGACCACAGCAAAGGAGCACACATGGACACACACAGGCCCACTGACACACAAAGCTGTGTCCATGCCGAGGAACCCACTGAACTCACTCCAACATTCAGAGAACAAAACATCCAGCAGTGCAAAGCTCCTTACAACTCTGTTAAAACAAAACAAAAACAAAACAAAACAAACAAAACAAAACAAAACAAAACAAAACAAAAACCAACCTACCTGTAATCTCTGAGAAAACATTTATTGTTTAGACACTCAGTGTAAATTTGTGAACGTGGTCTGCTTGGACTGACTGGATGACTGCTATTAAAATCTGCCTTGGTTCCTGTTCACCCTCACTTTGACAACACACTCCTGAAGTCATTTTCCCCTGGCTGTTTGCAAAATACTAAAAAGATGATGACTACATCACGATGCAGTTTTCTCTGCAACCAGTGCTGCAGTGGATTTCACCAGGCAGCTGCTCCCAGGCACTGCTTCATTTAGGGCAAAGAGTGAGCTCCCAGCCCAGTCTGTAACTGATGTGAAGTGATTTTAACACCTGAGAATCCCCCAGTACAATCCAACAGCAGCTTTGAGGTGCATTTTCCCCATCTTTTTATGAAGTGTCTCAGAAATTATACCCTGTGTTCCAAACTGCATCATTAGGGACCAGCAAGGGCTGGACAACTTTCCTGCTGTGCAAAAATACAATCCCAGTAAAGTCAGCTACTCCATCTGAGCAAGTATTGCGGCTCAGATGGGTTCCAGCAAGGAATGGCTTCCACAAACCAGGAATGCCAGCATTCCATGTCTCCCTGAGCAGTTAGGGTGTCCATGTGCCGACACAATGTCTTGTCAAGTATTAGGATTTTGATATGTGCAGGCCAGACTCATTTCTAGGTGAACATCAAACTTCGTATTTTTGATCTGAAGAAACCCAGATAGTTTCATGTCACTATTAAAAAAAAAATAGCCTTGGTTTTATTTTAGTCTGAAACACAAATAAATCTGGAAATTGTGAAAGCTGCTGCAAAGCAGAATTGTTATTTCTTCTGCCAGCTATGATATCAAAGGCAGGCAGCCACGGATCACTGAGCAGTTTTCACTTCTCCCATAAATCCTTATTACACAGATCTTCTCACAAATACTGACTCTGATTCAGGAATGCACTTAAATATGTTCTTTTGAAGTCAGCATCACAGAGCTGAACTCCTCTGGAGAGGCAGGAGCAGCGGGCTGGGAGGTGTGAAGGGCAGGTACCGAGGCTTTGTCAGCCCATGAGCTCACTTCCCCTCCCAGAGGATAATGCAGAAGGGCAGGTCAGGAATCCCCAGATTTAACAGCACTCACTGCGCTTCTTTCTGCCACAGGACTGAGGTGCCTACAATGGTTTCAAAGCATTTTGCACAGGATTCCTGCTCCCAGCTTGTTTAAAACGTTCTGACATCTGAGCAAATGGTTGATTATTTTCCTGATTCGAGGGCCTTTGAGTCACACCATACGTTGCAATGTAAACTTCTCGTGTCTGTGCAGATTCCTCAGGACTGATTCTGTCCTGAAAGCTGCCTTGGTGTGCCCTGGCCCTGCCAGCATCATCAGAGATGTGCCAAGTGTGAGCCACAAATACTCTTACACAGACAGTTCATGCCAAATTCCAATCCTTTCAAATGGAGGTTCAAACGGAGGTTCAGATGGAGAATGGAGAAAAAAGAACTTTTTAACTGGAATAATTAGGACAGATACTGTTCCCATTTAACTTCTACGCTTTGTAGAGAAGGATATTTGGGGTTTTGGATCAGCAGATCTTCATAAAATGATGTTGATTGTTTTGATATAAAGTTGCACTACCCATGTCAAGGTATTTTCATTTCCAAAGTTCAGCATGAAATCCCTGAAATTTATCAATTAATATTTTCCTTCTTTGGAAGCTTCTGGGAATGCTAAGTGCCATAATTTCTTTCTTGGAAGAAGTTCTCATCCCCTGGATCTCAGTGAAAGAGTTGCCACCACAACAGAAGAGCTGGAGATAGCTGCTCTATGAAGAGGGAGAAATCAGAGATACAGACATTTGGAGATAGGGGAGGTTTGATGCTCACTGTCAGCAGCTGCTAAAATTCTTGCCATGAACTGTGACAGGAACATCGACAGTTTTGGTGTATAATTCCCACCATTCAGGCCAACTCACAACTAAATCATTTAAGCTTTCTAAATATATCCCAACTCAAGATAGAAGCAGTATTGAAATATTTTTGCTGGGTTCCTTGATGCATTCTTTGCATCATGCTAAATAGGCCAGGGATAAGAAATGGAACAAAAGAAAAGATTATTTTTTATTTCACTATAGACTTCAAAGGCAATGGATGTGTTGTGCCTAGAAAAATGTACAAATGCACTCTCAAATGGAAGAAATTGGATAAATAGAAGTTGTCGTCAAGAAATGTCGATAGAAAATGATGTAGCTTGGGCTGTAACACCTATTTTTTAAAGAAAGCATCACATTCAGTGCTTTCAGTACTCAAAATCGATTCTCAGGAAGGGGGTTGTTTGTGTTTCTTGTGCCATTCTTCCGTAAAACCACACAGCTAATCAGAGATTTCCAGAAAGTCCAGGAAAATCTTGTAAAAATTACTGCTCATAAAAATCTAAGACAAATGTTCCACAAGTTCATGATATTCCTTTTTTTTTCACAGATTGCAAGACAGATGGATTTTCTGAAAAGCATTAAAACACTACATCAATAGCTATCAAATCATTCCTACCGAAATAATTTCTAAATTGCCTTCCAAAATCATAGCAGGAGGCTAAGCAGAGCCCAAGCAAATGAGCAGGCAGCCAGCAGAGCATCTCCTACAATCCCAGCCACTCAAGAACCCTTTCTCCCCTCGCCTCATCTGTCCCCCTCAAGAGCAGGGGCTATTGCCACCTTGGGCTCCTTTCCTGTCTGAAGCCTGGCATGAAGTAGAAAATACTGGAATGTTCTCAAAACGCCAAGTATCTGCCTTTTATTTTTTTTAAGAGTAAGTTGATGAGAGTAAAGAATTCCAGTATGTCACTTGATTATAAAATAACCCCAGCCATTAGCAGGTTTTCTCAGGGCTTTCTGCTTGTGCTCACTTGAGCAAACTCTGAGCACTCCCTGCTAGAGCCACAAACCCAGGGGCAATTTGGCCTTTTCCATGGAGCTGCCTCCATCCTTTTGCACTGCTGAATTCAAACCCTACACAAATTCCTGAGTCCCTTCAGTTGCCTCTGCTGGGCTGTGCTGCCACTGAAAAGCCAAGAGAGGCCAGATGCCCCCTGGCAGTTTTCACTTGACTGCAATTAAACGATTTTCAGTGCTGGGTGGGCAGTGGCCAACCAGCTGCTGGGTAAACAGCCTTGGGGATTGACAGCAGAACTTTGGTTAGTCTTGGAAAACACATATTGGAAAAAAAACCCCAAATAATGGCTCTGAATCACAGTTATTTCTATTGTCTGCCCTCAACAGAGAGATGATCTGCTTTATTTTTGTTCCTTTCCTTCAAAATTACTGCAGGGAACCTCTTCTGCTGAAAAGTGATTTGAAAGTGTTTGGGAAGAATCCACATCCAGTGCACCTTTCAGGATGGGAAAGTTCTCTGTAAGAGTCCAACAGAAAAAGTTTGGGAAAAGATTTTAAAAATCATTAAACCCTGAAAGCTTCTGAAACTTCTTTGTTTATATCAATTGGTATCTTGAAAGCCCAGAACCAAAGAAGGATTTGTGCTGGCCAGAAGTGAAGAGAGAATCCTAGTATTGCCTCAAATATTCATATAGAGAGATGGACAGAGCTGTACAGACATTGTTTTTGTTATAAAGGCTGCAAAGCACAAAGAATATTTTCTGTAGGGAATTCCTTATCATTTGGATACACTTATGATAAATGTGTGGCCAATGCTCCCTGGTTACTCTGTAAATGTAATATTTGTGCAAATGAGTGGATTTGCATGCTCTGTAAAAATATATGCTTAAAATACAGAACTGCAAAACCTGATTGCAAAGCACAGCTAAAAAGAAGGAAAATAGAGTCCTCTAGTGGCCTCCATTTGCCATAACAGTAAAAGCAGTCAACAATTTCGGGGAGAAAAAGCATGATCTGAAACGTGACCTCACAAGAAATAAATCTTAGTACAAAGCTAATACTAATTAGAGAAAATTTCCCCCATGGACGTCCATGAAATATATCCGAAAAGATCTTGGATCTTTGGAAAAGATCACAGGATCACAGACACAGAAACAAGTGGGAAAACCAATTTATGTGAACTTCCCATGAAAACAAGAGGAGGATGAGGAAGCTTTGCCACAGTACCTATTGAAGGAGCTCATGAAAACACGGCAAGAGAGTGAGGGGGAAGCCGGGATACTGGGGAAAGCAAACATGACACAGTGGGCAGGGGTGCTGGCAGGGAGGCCTGCTTGCTGCCCACACCACGTTCACAAGATTAGAGTTCTTCACATAAAAAATAATGTAAATAATTTGGCACAGTAGAGAGGTGAAATAGCCATGCACATGTTGGTGAAACAGGTATGTATGTGTTCGGTGCCACAGTTTTTTAGCTGTTTTTATTCAAACCAAGAATTCACCTTTGTGTAAAAAAAAAAAAAAAAAAAAAAAAAAAAAGAGAAAAAAAAAAAAAATAAAAATTTTCAAAACCTTTTTTTTTTTTTTTTTTTTTTNAAGAATGTTCATGCATTCATTTCAGTAGGAATCCTGAATAACTGCTCATGACTGCAATAAATCAATAGAATGAAGTTTTGTAAAATAACCATCTCTTTCTCTAAGATATTAAAATAGCGGTATCAATAACAAGCAAATGTCAAGACAGCATTCCTAAATGACACAATGAATATTCTCACATCTGCTCCATGCACACCCAGATCTTAATCAATCCCTTGGCAGAGGCACATAACCAGCCCTAAAAACGTGGCCAACAGCAGTTTATGAGGAAGATCTGTGTGGTCCTCGTACCAGACACTTCCCAGCACTGTCTTTAAAACCTCATCTCGGGGAAGTACTTGGAAAAATCTGTTCTCCCTTTAAAGAAGAACCTCATAAGTCAGAGCTGTGGGGTCATCTGTCAGGACCATCAGCATCCCCCACTCCAGCATCTCCAGCTCCACCTCTGCAGAGATTGAGCATGAAAAGTGAAGTTCCACATGCAAAAATTCCAGGGTCAAACCTCGCCTGGCTGTGTTTGTAGATGCATCTTCAAACTTTTACCCCTACACCTGATTTTTCCTCTCAGTGCTGGCCTGGCTTTTATCAGCTTTACTACTTGTAGTTCACACTCCTATCACAAAAGTGTTGCTTAACTTATACACAGACATAAAATAAAGTTTGAAAAGATCCCATCTTTCATCCAGCAGTGGAAACGATTCCCTTTGAACAGGCTGTCAGCCTCAAACAGGATAAGGGATTGGTGCAGAGTGCTCAAACCAGTATTTTGTTTTGTATTTTGGCATGTACTTCCAAAACACCAAAAGCTGCTGTGCCTGAACCAATGCAGAGCTGCAAACCCAACAAGTCTGTGGAGATACAACTTGGGAGGGAATTTCAATGTCCAATAGGCAAAGGTGTGCAATAACCTGGGGCAAAAAGTATCAAGAAAAAGATCAACCCACCAGATAACAAATGCAGGAATGCATTTCCATAAGGGCTTTTGCAGTGGGTGTGACCACCCCAGTGCCAAACACAGGCTCCTTTTCCTCCTAAATGGGAAAGGAGTTTGTGTTTGGAAGTACAAAATTCTGAGCGTTGTTGTGCTGCCACCACCATCACCCCCACAAGCTCCTCAAGGGACACAGCAAATTGTGATTATTCTCTGAGACTCAGTAAGAGAATTATTATCTGCAATGACAGCTTTTGGTGCAGCATTGCAGAGAAACTCCTGCTTGTGAGGCAGCAGTGTCAGAGCAGGGGGCAGAGTAAAAACTCTTTATTTACTGGTCTGCCAGGGCTACATTCAAAGAGCAAGAGATGCCTTTTATGGCCTCTGAGTCCAGTGGAAACGATGGAGATCACAGAATCAGGGAATGATTGAGGTTGTCAGGGATCTCTGGAGGTTGCCTGTCCAACCCCCTGCTCAAGCAAGGCCACCTGGAGCAGGTTACCCCAGTGATGAGTGAAGCTTATCCATGGCTGGAAAAGTCACTGTCATTTCAGCCAGCACTGTTCACATTGGAAAGAAACCTCTGTCAGTATCAGCCCTAATTTTTATTAATAGCAACAGCTGTGCTGGACCTCAGCTTCATGAACAAAGGTGAGCAAGAAGGCAGAGATGGGACATTCTCTACTGCAGGGCCTCTGGCTCCAGTCACTCAGTAAATATGATCCAGGTGCCAGGCACATTTCTACCCATATTTCCAACAACAGGGACAAATTTTATGTACAGTTCTGCTGCTTTCCTATGGACAAGTCACAGCACTCCCCCCAACCATTAGCACACATTCCCATCTTCTGAGGGGAATCAGGAAGGAAAATAGAATCTTACAGCATAGGGCCCACTCAGACTAAGAAAAATAATGGATTTCTAGTTGTGACTCTGAAGTGGCACGACTGGAAATGTCAAGTGTGTTTTACTCACTGATGGCTATAAAGATACACTCAGTGCTCCATGAAATCCAATTGCTATTTGCATTATCCAAAGACAGTTACTTTCCAGTGACAGTTTCTACAACTTCAGCTTCTGGTTGTGTAATCACCTGCCTAATATTGCAAGTGCAGAGAAGCTTTTTTGTTCTCCCTGCAATTTAGAGAAAAACCTTTGTCTGCCCTGGTTATATTTGCAGATCCAGTCCCGGTCTCCCACAGTTCTGCCTGCTCTCAGTACAGGCAGAAGGGTGTGACATCTGTCTCAGTCCCTGGAGAAGTTTCCCCATCAGCATGGTCCCAGAAAGTCCATCCATGACCCCATGGGTTCTTCCCCATCCCATATCCTAATCATTCTGACAAAAGCAATGAGTTCTTCCGCGCTTTTATGAGTTCTTCTCATAGTCTTAATTGAGACAGTGGGCATAATCCAAGTGCAAGTCATAACCATAACAATTTAATTAGAATTATTAGATCCAAAGAGCCAGAAGTACTTAATTAAATAAACAGCTTGGTTTGTGAGCAGAGACACACTTCAGATCACTCCAGTCATGAAATTCTTACTGTGCAAAATTATGAGTTGCTGTTTGCTAACAATCAATAGAAGAGACCGCTGAAAAAATATCTTCTGATTTGTTTTCCAAACCATCATATTGGTCCCAGTAGTTTGCCGACAGATATAAATAATGATGCAATTGTGTTTCCAGTCTCGCTGTTATTGGCATCTAAATAACCCCTGACATGGCTAGACAAAAAGAGGAGGCAGGTAGTCTGTCAAATCACACAGGTCATTGGCACTGTAACCTCATGCAGGGCTGGGGCTGCCAGGGCTCCTGTCCTTGTCACTTGTGCTCACAGCACGGCCCTTTGGGCTGAGGTTCGGAGAAATACACGGACATGGAGCAGATGGATGTGTTCCACCCAGGCTGCACTGCTGCACAAGGCCAATGAGTGAAAATATCTAAAATATGGAATCATAGAATGGCCTGAGTCGGGAGGGAACCACAAGGATCATCAAAGATCATCAGAACAGCCCCAAAAATCCCATCCTCTGCCTGAGGGGAGTGTCCAAATGCTTCTTGACCCCAAGATATGGAGAAGCAGAGGGATAAAAGATATGGGAAAATTCTATCATGTATTAACAAATTATTACTAGAGATGACAGGCTACGATTCCAAAGCATGTATTAGAGATGGGGCATTGCAAATCTCTTACAGGTCTCAGACAGATTACTGGCTTTGGTTATTCCTCCCCTGAGGTAAAACCATCCCCTTCACACGCAGTAGAACCAGAACTTCCTTCCTATGGCTGGACTTAATTCTGAGCCCTTCAGAAGTATGCAGATGACAAGAAGCCAAATGATCCTTTTCCTTGACCTGGAACATTTTCAGTACATTTGTGATGAGGAAACATGGCACAGGACACAGAATTTCCATCTGCTGCTCTCTGGCCCTACAGCTTTCTTTCTGCCTTTTACCCACGATGTGCCTCAGCCTCCTTTGTGATCCGGGCCGCCCCAAACGCACCCCACACACGCCTGACGTCTGTGGATACCCACAACACACACAGCAGCCGCACAAAGCCGAAAACCCTGCAGGAAATCTTCCTGGAGTCTCCTTCCCAGCTATTCACCCTGCGAGCAGCAGATGGCATCCCTACTGCCATTGCCGCGTCCTGGTACAGAGCTCACCCTGCTCGGCAGCTCCTGCTCACGTCCAGCCCCAAAGCCTGCACAAATCCTGTCATTTCCCAGGATTTTTGGAGCTACCCATCACTGCAGGGAGCTGGCAGGGAAGCTCAGCCTGCCAGTGACTCTGCTGGGGGCCGGGACATTTTCACCCTTTTTCCCAGCCTAATGCCAGTGATTTCCTGAGTTTGGTAAAATCCCTGCCCATGGTGAAAGTCTGGCTGTAAAATCCCAGTGCAAGGACAGGCATTTGTGGCACTGCTGCTCCCTGGGCTGAACAAAGAGTGGGCAGGGGAAGAGGTTCACAGCCCTGTGAAAAAGGCTGTTTGCAACAAGAATTAACCCGAGCCCAGTGATTTCAATACTGCAGGGCTTCGGGCTCACTCACTTGGAATTTAACTGTATGATTTGTCAGCCCTTGTTTGGTAGGAACTTTGAACTCTGCTCTTTCGTGTCAATCTACGTTGTTTTCTTCCTTTGAAAGAAGAAATGTGTTCGGTATGAAATGTCTTAGCCTGGTAATAATTTTTGAGTGATGTTTTCCTGCAAAGAAAACAAGCAATTGTCTGCATATCCCATCCCCAGCCCTTCACAGAGTAAGTTGCTTACCCAAGCACAGAATAAAAGGGGGAATAAAAGGGTTTGCTGCCTCTTCCTACAAATGTACAAAATTCTACAGAAACTACACCTAGCAGAGAGAAGCAAATCCACTTCCTCAGGATTAGGACTCACATTTCATTATCTGCTTTGTACCCCACTTCTGTCAGGTGATGATGAGGTAAGCTTTGTCCAACTCAGTTCAAATTCAGAGAGAACAAAAAAAAAAAAAAAANTCTGCAATATTTTCCAGTGTAATTATGATCTCTATCAGGATTTTAGACAGAAGAACAAAATTGAGGAAACTCCACTGTAACTTTCTGTCTGGACTTTACCAGCTTTCACAGGCTGCCCTGTGTTGTGAGGCTCAAGGCAAACAAAGCCTCCCTGCCATAGCATGGGAATTTTGCTAAAACCAGAAAAAAAAATAAATCCAAGAGCACAATATTTATTTTCCACACTCCATTAGTAGCCCAGAAGCAATTCAAGCATGTTACTAGAAACCGAACCCAGCTAATTAAAAATAATGTTCCAAAGCTCCATTGATGTGTTTTGCATCTGGAGCTGGCTTCTGCAAATAAACATACACAAAACCAAGGACAAATCACAATAAATCTAAGCAGACAGGTACAAGCAAATTGGTCTGTGGAAGTGACATGTCTCTCTGCTTAAATGTCTACCACAAATCCCAAAGAGATGTGGTAGGATTTAATCTAATTGGGTTTGCCACTTCCCTGCAGCTTAATGTGAGAATAACAGGAATTATATATGATTGTACTTAGCTCAGTACCAAAAATCCATTTATTAGGCTATTAGAAGCTATAGAAAGCTGGGGTTTGAGATCATTTGGATATGCTGGTTACACACTTGGCCTGTTAGTTGTTTTGTGGTTACAGTTTCCAAATTGCCACTGATGAGGTGGTGGTAGAAAAGCAGATGTAGTTAAGCACTTCAATGGATGGCTTAGAGAGGTTTTCTTCTCACTTCAGGATCAATAATGGCACCTTAGAAGTTGGCTCAGTGCTCTGCAAATCTCGAAACATTCAGCAGGAGACTGAGGAACCAAGAGACTGCTGAGGTTCAGAAATCTGTTGATCATAAAGCAAAGCACCTTTGCATGTGTGGGGCCCCACAGATTTGGCACAGCATGGCACAGAGATGCAAAAAGAATTATGTTTAAGGTTGGCATTATGGGGCAACAGAGAGAAGAGCCTCTAGTTTTTTAGCATTTGAGAGGGTGCAATTAGCAAGAAATGTATGAAAAGCCATGGGGCCATTCCAAAAAAATGTAGTCTTGTCACTCTCCTGCCTGTTCAGTCCGCAAGGGGAGCAGGTGACTGATAGGCTCCCCATGGAGCTCAGCAGGAGGAAGCTGCACAGCCCTGTCCTCTAAGCCTTTGTCAGCTCACACAACCACAATAAAACCCTTCTTGCCAAACAGATGTTTGCGAATGAGGCTGTAAACCCTCACAATTTCATTTTTTTTCCTAAACCACGGTGAGTGCTGGCATAAAGGTGGATCTTTTTGAAGTCTGAAAATCTTCACCTGTAGCCACAGCTCTCCAGTGTTCACCCAGTGGGGGCAAACCCCTAACAAATGCTCCATGAGCTCCTCCATGCTCCAGCAAGGGCCTGCAGTGGGGGAGGATTCAGGGGCTCTCTGTGACCTGTCAGACAACACTCACGAGGTGTTGGGGTCACATGCAACCTGCAGATTTGTTCTCAAAGCCAGCCTTACAACATGAGGTCCTTACACTCAGCACCTGGAATCACGAAGGCTTGGTTTTGGTCCCAGCAAGCTGAGTGACAATGTACCCCTGGAGACAGCAGCTGTGAGCATCTAACTTTCCATCCAGAAACTTCCCTAACTTTCCTGGCAGCTGAGATGTTAACCTTGCCCAGCAGTCTGGATTATAGATAATTTTAAAAAGATTTCTCTTTCCAGAGCTCAACACTGATCCAAACAGACAACTATCACAAATGAACACAATTCCAATGAGCTCTGCTTGAATCAGACACCCCACTAATTACTTGCTGGAATTCAAAGAATGTTAGTTAAGGGCCCTGTCCAGCTGTGCAAAATACTTCTCTGGGAGTGAATAAATTCAAACCTAGTTATGGGCATTGTTTTTTGGGTAAAAGAACAGTGAAGAGAAACGATTGCTTAACAAAATCATCATCCTCGTTGCTCTCATTGCAGCACCACAAACATGGGTGGCAATCTCTCTCCAAAGGTGGAGGCCTGAACTAGTCTGGTTTTCTGCTGCCTTCTAGCCTTAGGATTATTTCAAAAGGTTATAATTAACATAATTACCCTGACTGATGACTGAAATGAATGCACAGTTCAAGTGAGCAGCTTTAGGACTGGCTGTGGATTTGAAGTCCCTTTAGTCCCCACACACCCCAACCAGTGTCCTTACCCTTACAGGGATGGCAGTGGCATTAAGCACTTCAGTGGGGCAGGCAAGGCTGTATTCCGTAAGGAAGGTCCCTGTCTCCTTCAAGGCAAAGGCTCCAGGTGAAGTAGAAGCAGTCCCAAGTCAGCACAAGGGCTGCTGAGGGCCAGACATGACCCAGCTCTGAGGATAAGTGGGAAACACAGGAGAAAACTCCCACTCTCCTGTAAAAAAGCTGGTAAAATCCTACTGGGAAACACAGGCTCTTTTATGTTTCTGCGGGTGAGATCTTACCTCTTCTCACCTGGCTCCCAAAGAAGCAGCAGAGGAACACACAGATGTCTCTTTTATGGTAGCAGAGTCCCTGGGATTCCCAAGTTCAAACACCTGAATGCAGTGGGTGCAGCAACCCAAAAAAGTGTTTTGAGAATATTCACCTTGATCAGCCCAAGTCAAGGGCCAGTAAAATCCTACACCTTCTGAGGAAACTCCTTAACCAAAAGCTGTTTAACATGCTCATATCCTTCTGTGAGTAGGAGGGGGTGACCAAGCATTTCCCCCAGAAAACCTCTAAATTGTAGCTGAAATGGGGATGCACTAAAACACTTCTGACTCCTCAGAACACACATCCTGCAGCATTACATTTAGAGACGCAGGAAATATCAGGATGGGATCTCAAATGGCTGCAGTTTATCACACCCCAGGAAATTCACTGCACCACACAACCTGATGGCACATGACAAAGTATGACAACTGATCTGTATTGCTCAGGAGAGATTGTAAAGATGTGCTGAATATTTTCTAAACTGCTACCAGAAAACATATGTTTCCAAGGGGTAATGATACAGTGGGTCTGAATAACTCGTAAAAATTATGAATGAAGTGTTCTCACCTTCATTTGACCTTTTTTTACTTCTCCAGCAGACAGAGCTAAATGTGTGGTGCACCAGAATGCATCTGAAGAAGAGACAGATGATAATAAGAAACTGTTAAGAGCTGCTCACTCTTCTGGCTCTATTAGTTCAGCTTGCTTGCACAGAAAGAATTTCCCTGCACGTGTGAACATGAGCACAGATCAATAAAGGGAAATATCCGGGCTGATAATTTCTCAGCCTGAACTCCTCCAAACAAGATGCACACACAGTCCAAGGCCTTGAGGAAAGCTGGAGACATGGGTTGTGCATGAGGAACCACAGAAATCGTGGTGCTGTTCTCCCTGCACAGAACATCTCCAGCACAAGCTGGGAGCACCCATTCCACTCTTGGCTGATGTCACAAAGATATCTGGAAGCTTTAACTCTCATTTTCCTGTCTTCCACACCTACAGCCAATGTCTGCTTGGCTACTCATCTTGTCAGAGATCATAAGAGATCTAACTTGCCTTAAAAATATGACTGCTTGACATGTTTTTTAAACATCAAAAGGAGTGCAATATATTTCAAATGTCAAGAAGAGACCAATACCTGTGTGCCTTTGGAAACACATACAGGGTGTAAAAATACAGTTTGGTCAACCAACACAAAGTATCTCCTGTCCATAAGAAAGTAATCCAGATTGGCAGGAATGATTCAATGCAATCATCTTGCCCTAGGACAGGAGGGGTGCCTCAGTTTAAGGCTTCATAAGCCGTCTGCTCACGCCTCACATCTGTCAATTCTTTTTTCCCCATCATCGCCTGGACATGCTGAATTTTCACCACATCCTGAGTGCCTCTGGGAATGCCTGGTTGTCTAAAGCCTTTGCCAGCTTTGGGAGCTGTCTATGCCTTTCCTTTCAATGCCCTCTGGGTCTGGTACTCACGTGATTTGATTTATCCCAGATTAAGTTCTCAGTGCTATTCTCATTTCTGTAAATGTATCCAAACCCAGACAGAGAGAGTCAGTATCTCCAGTGGTCACTGGGATTCCAAGCTTTGCTGTGCCCATGGCATTCTCTTAAGTTTGCCATTAAGGCTCGGGGAGTTTTTCAGGGCATGGATTTTCTGAGGTATTTAACAGTCTCCTCGTCTTCCTCTGCATCACCTGCCTCTCTCCCCTGCCAAGCCTGGGGCACGATGGGTGTGAGGAATGTGCAGCACTTTGTCACTGAGGAAGGAGGTTTCACATGCTCTGCTAAACAATCCCAGCAGATGCTGCTGTGAAGGCTGAAATGTGATTTTCACATGGCTGTGGATTTCCTTGCAGTTCAGCCTGTGGTCTCCAGACAGAGCCAGGGCTAAGCACAAACCCTTGGAAAGGATTTGTGTCCACACTGGGAGTTCTCAGAGGAAGTCACAAGGGGGAACTGCATTTGTGGAGGTGGGGGGTATGCAGAGCAGGCACCCCAGGAACGGGGTTGGGTGTGGTGGAAGAGCTGAGTGAGCGCTGAGCTGGGTACAAGGGCTCTTCTGGGAGGGCTCAACCAGACGTACTACACCCATCTCCCTCTGCTTCCTGCCTTGGTCTTTACCATCCCGAGGGAGGAGCCAGCAAACAGCATTAAGGACACCTATCATCTAACTGAGCCTGCACAGCAAATACACTGCAGAAGTGCTAAACCACTGCAGATGTTAGAAAGGCACGAGGTAAAAAGGAGGGGATTGCAAAATGGGACTGAGCGAGCATCAAACACAAAGGAAGTTGTAATGAGAGCAGGAGCGTGAGGAGTGACAATTCAGCATGGGAAAGATAAAGATGGAACAAGAATGGGATCAAGAGAGAGCGCACAGAAAGGATGGGGAGGAAGAAAAATTTGAAATGGAAACTATGAAAATAGAATATGATTTCCAGAGGGAAAGAATAAGGGTGAATGAGGGTCCTACTGGGTCAGCCCATGCATATTTAGTCAGTTATAATAAGGTAAAATTGCTTCCTCATTACAAAGAAGGGAATGATGTTGATATGTTTTTGCAGTCTTTTAAAAAACTGTAGAGAACTTATAATTGGTGAGAGGAGGCATGGGCAGCACAGTTCAGCCCCTGTGCCATGGGAAAGCCCTGGAGGCCTGTGCCAGGCTGGTTGATAATGACTGCCCTGACTATGAAATTGTGCACAGAGCCTTCCTGAGAAGGTATGGGCTTGACCCCAGAGACCTGCAGGGTTACACTTGGGTCTCCAAGGAAAGGATCTGATAACTCCTTTCCTGAATTGGCTGTAGAAATGACAAATTTATTTAACAGGTGGATAGAAGGTGAAGAGATATCCATATCTAGGTTTTTTTCCTCTCTTTTTTTTTTCTTTTAAATGATAAAATTATCTTGAGGAGTAGCTTCTAGATGTTCTGAAGGATTTGGGAGCCAACTAGACAGAAAATCCTTCTGTTAAAATTTTCAGCCTGTTAATCAAAGCAATGTTTTTATGAGAAAAGTAATGGGAATCCTACCTGCTTCCACAAAGTCTTCCCCTTCTTTCAGAAACAACCAGAAATAGACAACAAAGTACACAACTTCCAGAATTTTGAGTCACAATCTATTACTTCAAGAACATGATAACCTAAATCTCATTATATTTCATATGCAGAGATCACAGATATGCCATGGAGTGTGACAGAGGAGACCAGTTCTTGTGCTTAATTCAGCACTGTAAAGAGTTTTACAGGAGCCAGTTTAGATGCAGTTTGTTAAAAGGCCTTCAGTGGAAGTACTGACACCAGTCTGTGTTTCCAGAGGTGGCTGGCTCCTTCCTCCTGGAAAGCATTACCCTCAATGCATCCACATTCCAGCCTGGATTTCCGTTTCAAAGAGGGAAAGACGGGAAAGTGGCTGCAATAGGAGACAGATGTTTTTCTCTGCTTTCTGAAACATTTACCACTTGTAATGAGTTTGTAAAATTCAACGTTGACTCAGCTACTGCATTCCCAAATTCCTTCCAGACTCTCAAGTCAGTCTCCTCTCTGCCTGGCAGTGTCCTGCTGCTTCCTTTCCCCCCTTTCCCTACAGCTCCAGGGGCAGCACATCCCCATTAACAGCACAGCAGCCCTGAGGTGCTGGGCACCAGGCTCTGCAGCTAAGGCTGGAATGAAGAAATTTGCTGTCTTCAATGTAATTTTCAATTGATCGTTTATCCTTTCTCTTTTTAACTCACACATTTTCTAATTTACTTCCTAATATCCTTAACAGAATATTGATTGTATTTTTTACTTACCTCTGACCATTTTATCTTCAAATTCCCCCTGAAACTGCTTATGTGTACAGCCCCCTTAGTGCCAGCATAATTTGGGCTTTCATTTCATTGGCTTTTAATTTTCTGGATAGGTTTTGCATGGATAATTTCCTGCATTTTGCGGTGAGAAGAAAACAGTGTTTCTTTCCCCTTGAACTCCTGCTTCTCTTCTACTTCTTGTATAAAAGCCCTACATCATCTATAAGGATTTCAGTGGAAGAATTGCCACCACCTCCTCACTTCTTATTTCCCTCTTTTTACAGAGATCACCTCCAGACAGGGGCTTCACTGAGGGGCTTCACTGACATCAAAGGGAGCAGGTTTTGGTCTGAAGGCATTTCTTGAACATTTCCCTCCTACTCCCATACTTGCATGTGCTCTACCCTATTTCCCATATGTGGAAGTGTGAAAACAGCCACCTGTGAGTCTCTTTAGGAGGGTCACTGCCCTTAGTTCTGTCACCTTTCATGAAGTATTTGCCTGAAGACCCCAAAGTACTTCAGAGAGAAGTCAGTGAGAGAGAACAACTTTTGCACTTGATAAACAGGGAAATGGAGGCACAAAGTGATTCACACAAAGTCACACAGCCCAGAAAAGTGCCACAAATTTGTCATGCAAATGCTTTATCTTTGATGCAGAACTTAATCTTGAATTCCCTCATCCTATCTCAGCCCTGACAGAGAGAAAAATCCTTAAGAGGAATAGTGCAAGCTCCTGCCCTGTCCTGCATAATGGGCCGGTGTTCTGGCTGGCACCAGCCCACCAGCTGCTCCTGATTGATCATTTATCCCCATCTGAACAACTCCAAGCTAAAAGAATTCTGCGTGAGCACTTTGTTGAGCTTGGACCAGCTTGCAGAACACATCCAGGGAAAGCACATGCTGGATTCAAAGTGAGGTTCAGGTGCTCCTGTGGTTTGGGGGTGAGCATTAGAGCTCCACATAACAAATAGGGGGTTATTTTAATCTTCTATAACTGCGTGAGATTCAGATTTTTAATTGGCTTCTTCCCTCCTGAACTCATCTCATAAAGCGTGTTAGGTATATCTGCTGAGTAAATAGGAGACAATAATATGTTCAAATGTCTGTCTGGAGAGTTTCTTCCACCCAGAGCTGAAAATCGATACAGCTCAGAGAGACATCTCTTGTTAATGTAACTTTTCCTTTCAGCATGTTCCTAACATGTTTAATATTTTTCAGTGTTATTTTGCTGGCACTGAAAGCCCAACCCGTGTCGGCAGATCCCTGAACTGGGACTCCAGGGAAGTGTATTCCACATTTGGAGCCATTTTTAACATCTTGGACAAGTAAGTACAGCTCTCCAGGCCCTTATATCCATTCCCAGCCGTTCCCTTTTGGGCCTCGTTGCCGTAAAGATGTGTGCATATATTTGATTGTATAAACTGGGAAGGTATTTTGTGACTGGGAGCAGCCCAGTGACTTAAAGTTACTGTTAAATCCAGCACCTGAATCTTTGTAAGACACGGCTTTGAATTGTGCACTCTCAGGTTGTGCTGAATTGGGATAATAAAATGTGGAGCTTTCAAAGACATTCTACCTGTAGCACCCCCAAAAAAGGCCATTTCTGGTGCTCTTGTTTGGCCTCAAAGTCAGATTTCAGGCTTGAGGTTGAGCAGAGGGGAAGTTTCAGGTGAATTGCATCTGTCCCTGAGCTCTTACAAATAGCCTGGATTTGCCCCTCTGGACTGAATACTGTCAGGTTGAAAATATATGTTGGAAAAACACTCTCCATTTCCTGCCCAAATCAGCCTATAAATAACCTGTGCAGCCCAAAGTGGCCCTGATCCCACCTCAGGAATAGCTGCTGTGGTGCAGCAGTGACAACAACAAAGAGAGGGGAATTGGTTAAGTACTTTGGGGGTTAAAATCTGTGCCCTGCACAGTAAATTTTATGGCCCAGAGTGAGTCTTCTATAGTCTCATTTATTATTGCAAAAATGATTGGAGCTGGGGACCATGACACCATTACCTGTTACTGCAGATTTATTGAAAATTAGCAATTCCATTTATATCTATGAGATTTCAGGGATTATTCTGTTATAGACTGGAAAACCGATAGATTTATAACGCTGGCGAATCCAGTTGTACCAACTAATAGAGCCAGTGAGAAAATTTAGAGGTTTGTACTCCTAAAGGAGTTAACCTTTGGATAAAGAAACATTTTTCAAGTAGCATCTGAGAAATTATTGGATTCATAAATTCTCATGCTGCAGCATGAGAAATAGTCATTTCCTGGGGTTTATATTTTTGTTCAGAAAAGATACAGAAGGCAAAATTTCATCCAAAACCATTTCACTCCACTCAGAGCCCTGCTCTAATTATTGCTGTACCGTGTGTTAATCCTTTGGCATTTATTGGCAAGGTTTGTCTGGCTGATCCTGAGGAAATTTTCAAGGTATGAATCTTCTAAATTCATTAACATTGTATTGACTTGAGTGAATCTAATTTTACTTTAATTTTGTTTTTTGTGTACTCACTGAACTCCTTAAAAATTGACCCAAACCTGCAAAGATATTAAATTCCTGTCAGGATGTTGGGAGTCCTTTAGGATGTGTTTTTTGTTGTTTGCTTTTTAACAAGTGAGATCTCTGACTGTGGATGGGTTTGTGTAACTCAGCTTTCACTTTTGCATGGCTGTTTTAGTATTGATTATTGCAAAATCTGGAGAAGTGGCAAACAAATCTGTAATTTATCTATGAATATATGAGAAAAACCTAATGGGGCCCTAGCTCCCTAGTAATGTGAGAACAGCAATCATTGTATTCCTACAGAATGCAATTAAAATCCATCACCCAGTAATACAGATTGCCCAGGATGCCATTTCTTTTCCCATTCAATATTCCCCAGTCCCTGTTGTTCAGGCCTGTTAAGGAGGTGGCTGGGCCTCATTCAAAACTCAGCCCTGCTGAGGGAAAACATTATGACTTCCTTGGGACTATCCCAATTTCTCCTAAGGGAGCAGAGGTAAGGAACTGCTTCACTGATTTCAGCAAGGAAGTTGGAAGAATTCAGGCTTGGACACTGGAGTGTGAAGATTCATTTTGGCTCTTATTAACTTATGGCTGTTTTGGTCTGAGTTACATATACAGATAAGCAGATTTTTAAAAATTACTTTTTAAAATAATTCAAGGGTTTATAAATCATAAAAGCTGCAGGTGATAAGGTCTGAAAAAGAAATAAATGTTGAATTTCAGTTACAGTAATCCAGAGTACTCCCACTTTAAAAGGGAAGAAGAATGACAAGTGTTTGTAATAAGGACCACATCCCCACCTCCGTGGTATCAACTGAGTTTGGTTATTAACTTTGGAAAGAGGCAAAATCTTTATCTGAGAATCTCTAAGGAAAAAAGGCCTGGAATTACCCCATCATTTCACAATCAATAAGGCAAAAGTGGAGTGTGGAAAGAATTATGATTCCATCCCTCTGTTATAACACTGCACCTAGGGAATAGCCAGTTCTTAAGTGTCCAGTGTTTCACTGCAGCCACAAACCAAGTTTAAAATGCCCAACAGAATTTTTATTTCTGTTTATATTGAATATAAACTTATGGATGAGATATTGCCAGCTACAATAAAAAATAAAATTTAAAAAAAAAAAAAAAAACAAAACACCCAAAAAACAACAAACAACAAACCAACCAAACAAAAACCTGAACAAGAATATTCTCTTTCTGTGTTCTACTATAAAGTTTGTGCTGGCTTTTGACCCAGGACAAATCAGCACAGATCCATCAAAGGCTGAGCTATCACAATTTACAGCTTTTCAGAATCTAGCCTTGAATGCACCAACTTCCGATTATTGTGGTAAAATATCCCAACTTTGCTGAATTCCTTAGTGCAGAACCAAATATAAGAACCGGACAAGGAGCTACATTTAAATATAAGACTTGGTCCAAATATGAACTTTTCTCTCCTTGCAGTATAAAGGAATTGTATTTCAAAGATTGTAGGTCATTTTACAACAGCAGTGCCTCCTGTTTAAGCCCAAGAAAACATCCTTGATTATAACTGAAAGATTATTTCTGGTATTCTTTTTATGCAAACACATTTTTGCATCTCTCCCATTCTAAGGACCAAACACAACTTCTCTGATGGATGAATTAATGGCTTTCAGAACCATTCTCCTAAGGAGGCTCAGTGGATGTAAAGAGGCAGGAATTGTGCAAGAATGATGCAAGGGAACCAGGGAGAAGTTGCTGAACTAAATAGAAAACATTTATTCCCCTCTTCAGCTGCTGAATTTCCCCGGAATATTTTTCTTTATGTTGTTAAAGGATGCTTGATCATGTCATGATTTTTTTTGCTGTAATAATAATCAGTGCATCAGTACTTCAGACTATTATGAGGGGAAGTATTTTAGCCCAGAGACAGGCAATAAAAAGGAATGTGAACAAATAATGAGTAAGAGAGCAAGAAGGAAGGCTATGTTCCTCATGTAAATCAAAGTTGTTCCAGAAAAGCTGGGAAAGAGAGGTTGCTATTTCCAACTGAGAGTCAACTGAAAGTTAATGGGGACATCACTAAAGATCACAGACAAATGGGCACTGTACTTTTAATGAATATTTTATTCGTGTCACCTTTAAATTAGTTAAATTTGATAGGATGATAATGTAATGCAAAATGGCTTCCTCCCCAGACCATTTTAGGTGGAGGGTAGATCAGAATTTAATTTTAGGCTAATGCCAGGTCAAAATTAAATTTTAAAAAAAATTATGGCTGGAAAGTAATAAATCCAAAGTGACCAATGGAAAAAATATTAAGTTAATGAGATGTGTAAGCCATTTAGAAAAGTACAGATATTTTATATGACATATATTTTTCTTATCTGGAAACAAGCCATTTTAATACCTGGTGATAAGGATGAAAATTGGGAAAGGAGAAAGGGGGGCTCTTGAAGTTATTGCTATCAGGTCTTGAAAAAATTATGAAGATAAATGCAAAAAGCTCATGGTGGGGGTATTCACTATTTCATCAGCAAGCTTGGTAATAGCTGAAAACCCCTACAGTCTTCTTTAGGTATTTAAATGTGTGTTCTGCTGCTCAGGGTGTTGTCACTCACATGTGCCAAGGAAAGGGTTTCCAAACTGGGTTCAGCAGCTGCCCTGAAACCATGAAGCTGGGATCAGGCAGCCTCATCCCTCTCCTTTCTCTGTTCCATCTGAGCTGGCACACACAAACACCCAGGGCATGCACAGGATCTCAGATTTTACATCTGCTCTTACACAGCTTCAGCAGTCACATGGACACTGTGCTTACCCTCCTTCCTCAAAAAGGAATTAAAAGGGACACCCAGAGACCATGTCAAAAAGAGTTGTTACAGCAGATGCTTCTGAAGTTCAGCTATCAGAAAGTTCATCATCATATGTAGAATGCAAGAAGTAAAAATGTCAAACTGTGTAAAGCCAGAGGAGAAGCTGTGAGTGGGGAACTCAGCAAGAGGAATGTGCTCCTCTGAAATGAGGTCTGAGTGAACAGGAGTGTGGAAACTGAGCTCCTGGGACAGGAGGAAACTCATTTCATGCAAAGACATTAAACTGCATCGTGATGTGAAACCACTGAGTGTAATGGTTCCCTTGCACTAAAGCTTTGGGTTTGTGACTATTGTCACAAACAATACACCCAGGGAGTTTTACAAACTGAGAAAATCACCTGATTCCAAGTTATTTCTGGATATTCTGCTGGCAGCACTGCAGCTGACTAATCCAACCATATCTGCTACTTCTCAATGTGAATCTGCTGCATTAGCCATGCCACCAGAGCTGTGACACTGGGCTAATGGACTGGAGCCTCCCTGGAGCCCTCTTCCAGATCATTTGCAAACTGAAGCTGCAGAAAGGAGCACATGAAGTTACTGCAATGCTTCAGCAGCCACCGTGACAGATCTTGGGTGGAATTTCAGGTGTGGGTGTTATTTGATAAAACCTAAAGTGAAAATGGGCACATGGATGGACATGGCTTTCCTGTCTCCACAGAGCAATGAGAGGAGGTGTCAGAGGCCAGCAGGAGCCAAGGCATTATTGCAGTTTGCTCTCCTCACTGCACAGCTCACTGATAAGCTGCAATGGTCATCGGGACTATTGATTTACTTTTTGAAAGGGGGTGTGTGAATGCTGGCTTTAAGCAATCTCTTCTCAAGGCTCAGTTTGATAATCCTTTTCAAGCTTTTATTTAAACTCTCCAAGAGAAAAAAGCAAGAATGAATTAGAAACTGGAAGAACACAAAGAAGCTTGAAAGAGAAGATCAATAACTCCCATGCAGAGCAATAAACAAACTGGAACAATTACAGTGAGAGATGGTTTTTGATCAATATCAGGAGCAGCTCATATAGCAGCACCTCTGTTTATACCAGACCTCAATTATATTCTTTCTTGCTCATAATAATATAACTGCATTCTACAACTTTTATCACCAGGGAATTTTTAATTCCCTTTTATTAGTGAATAATAACCATATGTTTCCAGGCAGTGGTGGCTCTCAGCACATTTCCATATCAGCCAGTCCCCACTGTCCCTGTGGAGCTGGAACCTCTCCCACAGCCTGGAAAGCTGAGCTGCAGAAAGGTCAACTGACCCCCTGAGGCCAAGGGCAGGGGTGGAACAGGGGAGATCTGAGCTCTGGGGACTTGGTTTTCGGGCAATAATAGTCCCTGGGGACCTCCACAGCAAGAGGAGACTTTTTCAACCAAGAGCAAAAACACTTACACACCTGTAAGTCAAGACAATGAAACACCAAGTAAACATCAGCTCAGCAAAAGTATCCCCCAAACAGAGCCACCTGCCTGACCTTGGGACTGAGAGATTCCAGCCCCTCCTGCCAGGGCCAGCACTGCCCTGTGCAAACAGCTGAGGTGTGTCATTCTCACTGAGCCAGGACACTCGCTCTTGCCTGGTCTGTAAAAACTCTCACGCGCTCAGATTTTGTTCAATTACACGACTCAGAGTAGAATTTAAGTTTCTTCTGGTTGGAACTTTGTGGTTTGGACTTAATGAGATGTATCAGCACCAACACAGCTTTTCCTTTCTTGGGAAATGCCTCTGTCATAGAAGTCTAAGGTAAGTGAGTTTTGTATCAAGGCATCCGTGTCAATCCTCCAGCCTTTCTCCGTAAAATCTGACATATAAGACAACTTGCTAAAGAATAATGAGCTGAAGCCTGTCCTCTTCAAAATTTTCTGTATGCAAGTAAGCTCACCTTTAAAATATAATCAAAAATCCCAGAATCCTATCCACAAATCATTTTGAAAATTGAAAGGGTGAAGAATTGGGTCCAGCTGAAATAAATTTGAAAACCAAAGTTGACAAGAAGTAAAATAATTTATGATAAGCTAGCTTTTTTCCCCCAGAGTTTGAATGATACCTTTTACTAAAAAACTGTTTTATAAGCTTCTCCATAAATATTGGTGAAAATATTTATAGCTGAGAGATTGTCCATAAAGTTTCAATTTGAAAAAAATGTGTAGATTTTCATTTTACTGTCAACAATTTCAACAGGAGAAATTTCTTTGAGAATCCTGAGAAAAGCCCTGAAGTTGATTCCATGTCCTATTTCTGTGGATTGTATTACAAGCCTTACCTTTTCTTTATTTAAAGCATCCACTGTGCCTTTCCACTTTAGTTTTTATTCTGATCCAGCCCTCTGTTGTCTTGACATTCAGGTGTTCTTCAAAGATCTGCCCCTGATTTCCTTGTAATCCTTACACAAAATGGACAATATGCTAAGGAAAACTGCCTTGCAAAGTTGCCAAAAGAGCAATTCCAATCTAATTAGGAGTTCGTAGTGCTTCAGTGAAAGCAGCACAAACACTGTTAATATTCACTGCAGCTGCTTTGTCAATAACTCCCAGTGAATCCTCCAATTTATAAGAAAAATCAGGAAACTATTGGATTCTATGACACTGATAGATCTATCAGTATTCATTGCCCCCATCCTCTGCAACACGAGGCACAAATGCCAATAACTCTAACAGTCCCTTAAATGCTGAAGGATCATTATTAAAGTGTGCTTGGCATCCCTGGTCATTAATTATAATCTTGTGCACATATGCAGTGTGATTGCAGGAAATAATCAGCTTTGTCTGCCAAATTGGCAACATTTAGAAACTAATTTGTTATGACATACCATCAAAGATATTTAAACAACAAACCCAAAGCTCTGCTGCACTGCGCACACTGTTAAAATATCAGATCACATCATTAAAAAATAGTTAACATATCCGAGGGGAGGTAATATTTATCCTTGAACCCTGGTTCAAGTGGAATTTCCAGAAAGAACAGTTATATCCTTTCTCCCTCGCAGTTCGCAGGAGAGGGAACTCTCCGCAGAGTGACGGGCGGGCGGGGGGAGGGAACGGCTGGGATTACACGGCAGACCCGCTGTCAGTCAGGAGTTATTAAACAGCCATTGAATAAATGTTTGCCAAGAGCAACGCTTGCCCGGGATTACCGCGCTGTCCGGGATGCCTGCAGATTCTTTTAGAACCTTCGAACTCGTGTTTATCTGTCCCGTTTCCCTTACAGCCCCTGTTCCCACTCTCAGCCCTGTGCTCTGCCAGCAGCAGGGTGCGAGCACCTCCAGCCCCTCCAGCCTTGCGGCCGGGGCCGAAGGAAAGGATGCGCTGCGGGGAGGGGAGCGCTCGGTCCCAGCTCGGCCAGGACAGCCCGGGAGGAGCTGAGCTCCCAGCAAACTCCCGTCACCTTCCCCCAGCCTGAATTCCCGCTCACGGGACAGCAATTTGATCCTTGGTTTCTTCATACTGCCCCGAACAACGGCAGTCCCTACAAACCGCCTGAGGGAACAGAGGGACTCCCATAAAATCCCTTCGTGCTGCTGTCTCACAGATCCCGCTCACGCAGGATGCAAATCCCAGAGTTTGGACTTCTCCCTCTGGGGAGCAGAGTCCTGTGAGCAGGACCAGAGAGCTACACTGCAGACTCCTGCCACAGACGGCGCCCAAGCTTTGGTACGTGAGCTGTGGACTGGGACAAGAACAACACGGATGCTGCAGGACTTAGGCTGATCCTGGGAAAGGGCTAACCCTGGGACAAGGTTAATCCTGGGAAAGGGCTAGGCTGTGCAACAGGTTCGCATCAGGGAGGTGACAGACCCCGGGCACCCTCATGTCTGTCAGGGGTGAGCTCTGAATCTGTGCATTGAAACTTCCAAGGCTCCGGATCAGGAGCTTGCAACGGGATGTAGGAGACCATGGAATATTCAAGGGCTTGCCAGGCTCACATGGATATCAGAGGGTGCACGAAGCTTATTGCATTATGTGCATACATAATGGGATTTCTTTTCTCAGATCTATGGTCAGAGTATTAAAATATGCATCAAAATAAAAGCAGAAATTAAATATTGAGCTATGCTTTCATCCAAGACACAAAACTCCCCCCTTTTTCTTTTTCTACATAAATGAGCAGAACGATTTTAAAATGGCAAATTGCTTGTGTAACACATTTTAAAGGAAACAATTGTTTCTAAATTGACATATGGCTCTAGTTTTTATTAAGAGAGCCAAATAGGATGCTTTTCTCTAGTAAGAAGTGAATTTGCAAATTTTTCTAACAGTCTTTTCTGACACTTTTTCCTCTACATTCTGCATCCTTTGGTGATTTTTCTTATTGTTTATGTCCCATCCTGTAGCAGGAGTTCATCAGCCCAGTTAAAGCTGAAGATGGAGAGTCCAAGGAGAAGAGATGAGTGAAAACACCTAACCATGGGATTGCTGTTCCATTCTTACAGTAATGACTGTTTACTCTGGCAGACAGGACTTCTACGGAATATTTTGTTTAGTTTTTGTGATAATTTCTTATTCTTTTCCTATGCTTTCTCAGAATCCAGCATTCCATATTATTAGAACAGCAGTTAAGAAGTCACAGTTTTGTGCAAATCCATTTCCCCAGATTCTCAATTGCTGTCACCAGCCACTGAACCAACAATAGTATCTTTTCTTTCTTGGAGTGTTTTATAGCTTGTATCTTATTTAATAAAAAAGTCCTTTAAAATGCTTGAAAAGAAACAATATATTTTTTCATAACATAATTAATGTTACATTTCTTTACCGACAGTTTTGAAATCTATGGATTCCAAGGATACTTGTGGAAATAGGATGTAATAAAATGGCCTCAAATCCATTGTCATGGAAAGATAAACTGTATCAAAAAGTACTTCAGACTATTAATAACTCTTATATCATTATTCTTGAAATGTTTCCATATTTTCAAAGAGAAATAATAGAAACAAGCTTCTAATTTGCACCTGAACAATGAAGTAAATATTTTCTACATAACTGTAGAGATTTCACAGCATTATTAGCCTCTCACCTTTCAAACAAGTAATTTATATAGCCTCCAGTTTATAAAACCTTATCAAAAGACACATTTTACCTTGAAAAGTTCTATTACAATGTACTCCATTAAGGCCAACAGTCAAATTACAGATAACAATATGGATATAATTATTTTCTTCTTTTTTCTAATTTGGATAAAAGTTATTCAGCAATTACACAAAGGCCTAATACACTGGCCTTGGAAACAGTGTCCTGGCAAGGAAAGTTTTGAAAAGAAGTGTCCAATAAACAACATCTTCCCACTGGGAACCAAACCAAATTAACCCAAGCCAAACACACCTGAGCCAGACTGAGGTGATGCCCCTGTGCCCCAGTGTGTCAGGACAGGAGTTTTGTACCTATTTCAGTGGAGACAACTCCCAAAATGAACTGCCTGAGGAGAAAATACAGGAGTGATTCAACCCCTATTAACTCCTGCCCTACTGGGCTCATTTTACTCTTCCTCACAACAGCACAGAGAGGAGCTCCAAAAGCAGGGATGGCTCTGACCTTCAGAGCAGAGGAACAGGAAGAGATTCCCCTCTCAGTGCCAAGGCCATGGAGCAGCTCCTGCAATTCCAGTGCTGAGCACAGGATGAGAAGGGGCTCTGAGGAGCTGGGAAGACTGTAGGTACAAGGACAAGCTCCTCAAGTGCCTCTGTCCTTGCCATGCCCATCTCTCTCCTTTCCAGTGCTTTAATCACTCTTGTCATTATTCTCTCAACATTCTCCAGTTGTCATTATCCTCTTGAATTATGGAGAGGAGAGCTGCACGCAGGGAGTTTGCCAGCAGCAGTCACAGAAGCACCAAAACCAGGTAAAAGAACCTCTCTCATTGTCTTGAAATTTTCTTTTACATTCATTCAAGAATTTCATTAGCCTTTTGGCCGTGGTGGCTTCTCAGAGCTCACATCTGCCTGATCATCCACAACAAACAAGGGGATGCACATTATATCCTGCCATTCTCCACTGAGAAATTCCTGATTAATATTCCCCTGAATTATGGCTGAAATGGGAAGTATTTCATTACCATTCTTGATCTGACCTCAGGGTCATTCCCCTGCCTAAACACGGAAAAAAATACTTACTAGCAATGGCAGCATCTTTATTCTATACTTAGGTGATTATACCTAAATACTCTCCTTTCCTAATAGTCTCATCCCTGACTGCTCCAAGCTGAGAGGTCTTTAGTACAGCCCTTAATGTACAACAGTTCTTCCAACAAACTCTTTACCTACAAGCACATGATCCTTGCATGCTCCTGGGTATTTCCTTATGATAAGGTACAGGACCACTCCTGATTTAACATTTCCTGTTAATTTGAATTAGGGGAAAGGATGTATTTGGCGCATCAGATGTCATTTGGCACAATAAATTTCTTGGAGTGACATTGTGAACAGTTATCACATACATATTCCAACTTGCCCAGCTTAAATAAGGAAGCAAATTAGAACTCAGCATCCCATTCTTTTAATACTGGTAATACTTATCTAGAAAGTTCCTAAGGCTGTTGGGAAGGTTATTTACTTGCTGTGGCAAAGTTAATTCTCTGGAGTGCTGCATAATGGATTGGTAATGTTCTCCTCATCGTCATGACCACGGAGAACTCTTCATTCATTTGCAGTAGAAAATAAACTTGTTGAACACATAAGATGGACATTATTTACAGCTTTCCAAATTCAGAAAGAGAAGTCATTCTTCTCCACAAGCAAAACATTTTGCCAAAGAGACACATAAAATGGAAATATGTTTGTTTCTCCCAAATGCTGAAGGCTTGTCTGCAGATGAAAATACAGCACACTCTGCCTATAACTACCACTAGTCCTGTACAGGCTCCAGTAACCAGCTGCAGTCACACAAAATTAGCTGCTTCATTGCAATAACATATATAAAATGCTTGTATATTAAAAATCTAGAATTTTAAAAGTCTTTGTCTTGCTCCGGGAATCCTAATGTCTATTTCTTAGATCCTTGGGGAAATCAGAAAGCTACTAGACAAGTTAATGCTTTGAAGCTGTAATTTAAAAGGTTTTTATAAAAGGAATTCTTTAATTTTTTTTCTTCCCAAAGAACTTGGCATATTTTAAACAGAAAATTATAATAATAGTTATGGATATATTGACCTCTTTGTACTCTTAGGCTGGCCACTCAAGTGAAGTAGATTTAACCAGCTCCCTGAAGGTTTCCATCAGCTTCCCACGTTTCTGTGCTGTGGCACTCCTTGCATTCATCCTGCAAGCTGCCTAACACACCTTAAGATTTGAATCATGAAGGAAACACTTTCCCAGGCTATTTTGTCACATGCTGTGACAAACTGAACAGGAATAAACCACCTAGGCAGCCCCAGCCTGGCTGTGAACACACTGCACTCCCCTTTGGGCCTATCAGAGCCCAGCCTCCAGCTGCAGCTTTCTGTGGAGATGATGCAAAGCAGGTTTAAGACTTTTAACTGCACTGTTTTTCACTCAATAAAAATGGACAGACCCCACCTGCAATGTAATTTTCACTCCTGGTCTCACAGAGGAGCTCTCTGATGCTGCTGAGGATTTGAATGAGCCACAAGTCATGATCCAAAGCTGTTTGATATTGGTGAAGAGCCTGAAATCACCTGTCAGGCTTTGGATCAGGCCCCAGAGGTGTGACTTTGGGAAAGCTGAAGGACCACAGAGATACCTGAGTGCCATACAACACAGTGTAATACTGATCTACACTAAATTGTAGGTTTGTAATATAAATAAATAAAAAGAAACACCCTCTCTGTAAAATAAGAAAAACTAAACCCAATTACACCTGAGACACAGTTGAGCTGTACTCAGCATAACATCAGAGATCAGGAAAATATCTGGGGCTTTGGCATTATTACAATAATAATCAGAGGACGTTCTGGGGAAATACTTCAACTTTACATTTCTTATGCAACTTTTCTTTCTTTTCCTTTCAGCCAGGAAATGTTATGTCTCAGCCTATAGCTGGAAATACAGACAATGTGTGGACATACAAAAATTAGAACCAGTTCCTGTACTCTGGAGTTAAGACCATCTGCTGCAGCTTACACCTCATCTCTAAAGATCTGGCACATTTTTTCCTGGATAAACCAAATCAAAAAGGAAAGGACTGTGTGAGTGTGAGAATAGATCATGGATTTGGCACCTGTGTCAATCTAAGTGATGCAATTGAGTTGTTCCTCCACTGAAATCCTACACTAGGACCGTCAGTGGCAGATAAAGAGCTCACATTACTTTCAAGAATAAGAACATGATTCACAATAAAATACACTTTGGATTGAAAAACTGCATTTATGTCCAGGCTTAAGCACAGAGAAATCAGTTTCTTAACACTCTATCTCTGATCTGAATGGCCGTTCTTCACACACTTGTGCCCATTTAAGTCAAGAGATTTACCACAATGAAAGAGAAGTGTCACCCCAGAGGCTTCGCTGTGTTTATGTGTTTAAAGACAGAAGAAGGGAGGAAAAAATGAATGAATGTACTTTACTTATACCCTTCTATCCTCTCATTAGCATGCAGAGGTCTATAATACCAACTAAGTTCATTTCCCAGTCCTGGCAAATGAGGCCTTTACCTTGATGTGCAGAGATAAACAAGAAGTTTTAACCATTATTATCATTAAAGAATGGAATGTCTCACCAATTCAACACAGAAGTGGTGAAAGGAAGTTTTAACATGGGATTTCCTGTGGTGTCTCTCACTAACTGTTTTAAACCCTTCCTGAACATACATTTACATACATCTATATGTAACCAGTCTATAGGTTAACAACTCTATAGGGTCTCAGCCTCCAGTCAAAAAATCTGATACAAAGGTGGCACAGGAAAACATCCCTCCTCCCTTCCCAGGAACAGGACATTCCTCCAGGGGAGGATTTAGAAAGCAATAGTGAGAGGACTTTGTGAAACAACTTCACAGGACAGTGTTTGTTTAGAAAGAAAAGCTGAAAAGGAACTGGTGAGTCTCTTGGTCCAGCTCATGCTGAGCAAAAGGAAGTGCTCACAGTAGAATCCAATTATACCTGTTAAGAAGGGAGAAAAAGCCCAGGAAAAGATTTTACAGCTGATGGGATCAGGGAAGGAGGGACATCAGCCACATTTGATATTACACACAATCACTGGGAGCTCAAAAGCAGATTCCTTCCTGTGTGCCAGAGGGGGAACAGTAGAGCTAGGAAGCATGGGGCCTTGAGCAAGCAAGCAAACAGCAGGACATGAATTCACCTCATGTTGCTGTGCCACCACCCCCCTATGCCCAGTAACCAAATCAGTCCTCTAAAACTCTTCTAACTTCACCTACTCTTGACTCATGCTGAGCTTGAAGGATTTCCTTTAGCCAGGGCTGGTTCTCAAGGCAGACAAATCTAGATCTCCGTGGCAGCATCCCTAACGCACAAACTGCCTCGGCACCACTACATCCCTGAGGGATCCAAGAGCTACCCTGCCCTTCTTCCTAGCCTCAACTTCAGAACCAGCTGGATCACTCCTGCCAAAGCTTTCCAAAGGGGCAGCCTCAGCAGACAGCTGGAGCAGACAACTTGTGCTCAGGCAGTTGAGGTTTGCAAAGCTGTGAGTGACTGAGGATGGGTCAGTGCCACCCTCACTGCTCTGGCACTGCTGCTGCCCCCAGCCCCTGCAGGTGTCAACCACATCCTGGGGCTCACTCATCCTTCCCTCCTCACTAAAAGTAGGAGCAGTGAATGACCTCCAAAGCATTGGGTAGATGTGAACAGTAGTTAAAAATGTGTAAGAAATGAAAACATAATTTATGACTCAAATACCTGAAATGGAAGCACAATACCTTTTGTCTTCTGTTTAAATACTGGGAGATTTTGCTGCAGCAACCAGCTAACCTGTACCTGGAATTCTGGATCCTAAACTTTCTGTCTAATGCCATTCATTCCTATTTGTTCCTTTTGCTAATATTGGCCTTTTTAATCTCCCTTCATTTGGAAGCATCAGCCCTCCCAATACCTTTAACCACCCTCACTGCACTTTCATTGAAATCAATGGGGCTTTGCAAATTACCATTGTAGAGCCGAATCCATTATGCCCATTACAGATTTAAAAAGATGATGACAAGAAACTCATCTGCACGCACAACTCCCTCTCTTCTGCTGTAAATAACTCAGCCAGATCATTTTTTAAATCCTGAAGTGCCTAAATTATGGACTAACAATATGCAAAATTTCATCTTCAAATAAGTCTCTGGCTTTTTTTTTTTTTTTTGTAGCTCAGATAACACAGCACTTTCCACAGACTCAGCTAAACTGTGATAGCTTTTGTTTGTTTTGTCTTGTTTCTTGTTTAAAAATGGATAAAGGCATGTCGGGCCAATTTGATTTAAATGGGATGTTCGGTGACTGAGAAGTGAAGTGGCAGAATTTCAGTTCTACATAATGTTAATAAGGAGAATGAACAATCCAGCATCACTGCATGGTCCTTCCAAACAGGCTCTGACAAACTCCTGATCACATTAAAAACCCCATTTCCCCTCTTTACTGCCAGGCCTGCGCCAGCAGGGAGGAAATCAGCAGAGTTGGCTCCTTGGACGTCACCAGGCAGAGGCTAATTTCACCATGGGACACCTCTGAGGTTCCAGACTGATCTCTGGAGCTTTCTCCAGGGCCTTTCTTGACCATGTGGCTTGCTGACCCCACCTCATGAAGCCTCAGGAGCTGTGGATACCCTGAGCTGGTGATTTTCTTCCAGCTGTACCTTCCAAGCCCCTCAGTGCTGTACCAACAAAAACAGGGTGAATGAAAGCCCCCAAGCTTCCGTGCCCTGTGCCAGGGATTTGGGGACTTTCTGCTGCCAAGTCTGTGGCAGAGTTTTCACTTGTGTCCCAGGGCTGGTGCAAGGAAGGAGGAAGATAAAATGCAAGTGAAACACGGGGACATGGAAAGTGTGGGAGCACAGATGCTGTTCCCTTTCTGTGGTGGCTGTTCCTCCCAGGGGCTGTGGACCCCAAGGACACATCCCACAGGCCCCAGGTCCAGTGAGGACATGTCCTGGGAGACCACGGTCACCTGGCCAGCAGAGCCCTCCCCTGAGCAGCAAGACAAGGACTGTGGAAGGAATAAAGCTGTTTTCCCCAAGGAACTTTCCTCCTCCTGTGGGTGGGAATGATTTAGCCCATTGTGCAGTCTCCACCACTGTGTAATTTATATTCACTGGGGTGCCAGAACTGCACAGTCTCCTCTAAATATAAGCAATTAACTCCCATTAGCATTAGTTGGAATCACTCAGGAGACTATCCACCATTATTGATTATCTCATTTTTTGTACCAACTCAAAAAAATGTACAAAGAGAAAAAAAATCACCTAGTTAGTGGCTTTGGCTAAGTTAAGGCAGGCAAATAAGATTCATTATCATTCTTCAGCTAAACAGTGGGGCTTATTAGAATGTAGTTCATTTACATACTTTGATCTGATGGGTGTAGATACCTAATTATACAGCAGCCAGCAACTTATTTTTGATGTTTTTTATTAATTAATATTCAGCATTATAATTAAATGCTCAGGCTCCTCTTCTGCAATTCCTTTTTTTTTTTCTTGTTGTTATTTCTAACACAAAAATAACTTTAAAAATGTACCTGTGAAGTCTATGACTAGCAACACCATGCAATCAAGTGTACACCATCACTTGTAAAAACTGTGGCTGTGAGGGCAAAAATCCATGTGGACATATCCAGATTTCTCCTCCACTGGGATGGAGTAGAGGCTACAGAAGTTAAGAGATATTGAAGGTATGCACTGATCTGCCTCTGCCAGAGGTCTCTTGTTGTGAGCAGTCTCCTCTGCAAAGCAGGAATCTCTGCAGGAAAAGGGATATGCATCCTGCTAAAACTCCAGGAGCTGCCTGATGATTAGGTCATTAAATAAACCAGCCATGAGAGCTGAATTATGTACAGATCACTATAAAAGAAATAATGGAATAAATAGCAAGTGAAGCTCACTAAACCCTGGAATACAAAGAACTTTTTTCCTGAGCAGACAGTGCCAAGCAAGCTAAAAAATTAATTTACTATTTGTTCCCAGTTCTGTTACAATTGGTATCTTCACAAGTCTGAGCCATTAGCATGCGAGTTTACAATTATCCTCTGAGTCTGGTAATGTCCTGTCATTCACCTCTGGGGATTTATGTCAGGATCCAGCTCAGTTCCTAAGTGATCTTCCAGTGGGACAGAATGACAGCACCATTATAGCTCCCTCCAGCAGATGATGGTAATGATATTATTATTCCCCTGATCAGCTTGCTGACAATTGTTTGAACTTTATCAGTATTAATAGAGAAAATAATAAAGGTATTAATATTTGAAAGCTCTCTGTATTGTGTTTAGTATCATATTATTGCTACATTTTATGGCAAGTACTTTGACATTTCAGTGAATTTCCATTTACAGTATTACCACTATAATCTACTCATTTTATAATTGCTTCTGGATACTTGTAAGGTTTAATTTCTGATATTTCCTCTCAATAAAAAGACCTGCAAATGAAATTAATATACAGTTATCCTCACAAATTTACATTGTTAGCCTAGAACTGTGTGTGTGTGTGTGGGGGGG